>ML779881.1:717600-733792 GCA_009831015.1 Picea engelmannii | reverse complement strand
TTCATATTTTAACATTCTTACTCAATGTTCCCCCTTTTATTATCAAACATATCATAAACTTTATATTTTAACATTCTTACTCAATGTTCCCCTTTTATTATCAAAATAAAAAATATTTTTTTTGATATTTAAGGATCCATCAAATCAAAATAAAAGAATTAAAATAAATTATAATTATTTTTAATGATTCAAGGTATTACACAGATATTTTATTATCATTATATAGGTTCCATGCCTTCTTATAACACCACTAGGTTACTAATACTATCAAATCATTTTTCATGTCTTATAATGCCACAACTAGGTTACTAATACTATCAAGGCGCTTGATGATGTTGAGAATTTTCTCATGATACTGCATCTAATAGATAAATCATGAAAAAATAATATGGGTACATTGGTTCAAGCATTTCATCAAACACATGGTGTATAATCTTGGTTCATAATTTTTTTCAAATAATTGGCACACATACTTACTAATTCAAAATCTAATTCAATAGGAAATATGATTCAATCTCACAAAAAATCTTAAGTCTTTCGTAACCATACAAACTAAATGGACTGTATGAAGCTTGAAATTCCTCAATGTATCATTCTAGATCTATATAAATTACAATTTTCTCAAGACCAAAAGTCACTATCTTCAACTAATCGATATACCCAATAACATGAAAGTAATCCGTATAAAAAAAATCAATTAAATTCACAACAACCATAATGATAATAACTAGAATAGTACTTAAAAATGGTAATTACATTGAGCCACTATATCCAACCTTGTACTTTTATATATATATATATATATATATATATATATATATATATATATAAAAAAAAAATTGTGTAATAAACAAATTTATAGCCTTGGAACTCCCTACATATTAATGGCTATGACTTTGATGCCTCTTTTTGTTCGTGATCCAATACATTACCATTCGGAAACTTGTCATCCGCTTTCATGTATGTTTCATACCACTCGTTCATGTCAACATAATATTTCATGGAGCTTAGTAATATATGTATATATATTAAAGAGAGCGGGGAGTATAATATTTCATTTCATCCACTTTATTTAAATCCAATTAACTTATTAGACATATCATCATTATATATATAATATATATAATTGTTTGATATATATATAAGACATATTATATTATATTTTATAATATAATATAATGATACTTCACATATATCATCATTATATATATATTATACATAATTGTCTCATATATATATACATATTATATTTTATTATATCATCATTATATATATTATATATAATTATTTCATATATATATAAGACATATTATATTATATTATATTTTATAATATAATATAATGATATATCAGATATATTATAAAAAAAAAATTAATATAATATCATATATATATATATATATATATAATATATAATATATAATATGATACATCATATCTATGTATAATATATCATATATTTACACATATATAACATAATACTATCATAAGATATGATATATTTATATATAAATATATAATTGGCTTTCCACACGAAAAACATATTTTAAATTGGATGTCCACACCAACGATAGAAAATGGACACGGAGTTAGGTTGAGATGATTCCACTCAAGAAAAATGAATAGCCGATGTTGAAAGAGAAAAGATGAACGCATTGACCCTTTACCATACGAATGTGTTGGCTTTTGTAAGCATTAGTACATGATTTGCTATGCATGCTTATTCACATATACGTTGTTTGATTTTGATAGTGTTGTATAGATATGCACTCTTTGTAATTATAGAGCGTTGATATGGATATGTACTCTCTATCGTAATATATTTAAATATAAATTGTGAAAGTGATTAATCAGCCTATCTTGTACTTCTCTGCATGGTTTGGTTTACTTTGTTGCAAGGCACTGCCACCACTAAACTTGAACACTGCAAGACAATTCAACGTCTACCTTCGAAATATTTTTCATGCTCCTCATGTATGTAATGATATTTCGATTGAATTATAGAATGAGGATTCCCAATGAGATATCAAAAGTATAAAGTGTACATTTTGTCATTGCTTGCCCTCTCGAAAACAATTGAGTTAATTGCAATATGCGTTGACCCTTTGATACCTAAAAGTGGTGGCTAGGCTATTGTAAATTGACAATGTTCCATGATCATTTTCTCATCGTGGGGCTCACATACTTGATTTATGAAGTAGAATAACAATTTTGGATAGAATAAGTGTTGCATGATAGCGTAGTCCTTCTCTAAATTTTTTACCAAAAATAATTTAATTATCGGTATAATTATTTGGTGATACCATTTTGGATACAATTTGTACAAATCAATGTGAAGAAAATTGAACTAACAAGATGGAAGATTGTAGAATTAATGATATATATCCTATAATATTAATATTAAATATCTTATTCGAGAGCTTTGAGGAAACCCTAGCCTCAAATCGGCGTAGACTGTTGCAGACTAGCCGTAGAACACTGGCATGGCGAATCTTCAGCGACCAGTGAAGGCCAACTGACTCCCACTGATACGCCGAAATGGGCACTGAAGAGGGGCGAAAATCCCCCTCATATCGCAATATCACCGCCAACGACCACTCTGGCACCAGAGCAAAACACCCCACGTTCGATCCGCCCTTGCAGGTACGTGAACAACTTCTGTCCAGGGAACAAGGCCTCACGAAAGAGATGGAGATGGAAGTGGGAACATCCCATCCAAAGGCACCTCGAGGATGGGAGCTAGGTAAATGCATACCACAAATGGAGAAAACACCAAGATACCTTATTAGCTCAACCAGAGTATGGGAACACACTCAATTTATGAGAGAACATGCCCTCATTAGCAAGTTCCTGGGTCTCTGGCCAACAGAGAGGGATCTTAACAAATGGATCAAGCACTGGTGGAATCCCAAAGGGGACTATGAGGTCCAACTTAGCTCCAAATGCTTCTTCACAATCATCCTGTACAATCCAGGAGACAACGACAAGATATTTGAGAATAAGCCATACTTCTACAACTCCGCAGGGCTATTCTTACGCTTCTTGACTGAAAGATTTAGCCCAGACAAGGAGGACTTCACCATGGCCCCTGTATGGATCCGTCTATATTCCTTACCGCAAGAGTTCTGGCTGGAATAGATTCTAATGGGCATAGGGAACACTCTAGGCCAATATGTCAAAGCTTTAGAGGCCACAAGATAGAGGAAATATACTTCATATGCCAGGATCTGTGTCTACATGAACATTTCCAAGGAACTACCTGGAGCGGTGACTCTCGAGTACCAGGATGAGGACTAACAACAAACTCTGGATTATGAACACATTCCCTTTCATTGCAGGAGATGTCATGAGCACGACCACCTCTTCAGAGATTTCCCTCTGATCAAACCATCCACCAAAGAAAATGACACCACACAGAAAGATGGCTTCACCATGGTTGCAACAAAGAAGAGAAACCCTCCAAGGAGGCAGATCCCAGATCCTAGATAGAAGATCACAACCAAAAACTTCTATGAGATTCTGAACCAGCTGCTAGAAGATGAGGAAATCCAAGATCCACACAAGGAATCACAACAGGCCTATGGGGACGTCCCAAATCCTCCTCCCCCTCCCCAAAATCGTGAAACCTACACAGAAGAAAGAGGAGATGGGGATGGGGACACCCCAATGCAGCCGGACGATATAGATCTAGCAGGCATAGATCTAGAAAAGCTCGAGGAGGCCCTGAATCAAAAGAATCTATAGACCCTCCCTGAAGAACAACTACGCAAGGTACATAAAGTATTTCTCAACTCCTCAGCAGGATCCATAGCACACCTGGGCATAGCCATGGACATGAGTTCGGGCTTGAAAAGAATCCTCCGTGAGAATAAAAGAAGAGGGTGGAAAACAATGCAACAAATTATCAAAGAGGTGGGCAACCTCATGATAAACTCGGAACAGATCCACAAGCTTTCAGAGGGACACCTCCACCCAACACCACCCTCTTAATGATGAATATCATCACCTGGAACATTAGAGGACTCAATGGTAGATCCAAACAAAGGATCCTCTAAGATTGTATCAAGGCATAAAACCCAGACATTCTAATGTTACAGGAAACCAAATGCGCCAGAATAGAAGCTGAAACCATCTTTTAGTGTATCTAGAGAGGCTGAAACTCCATATCAACAGACTCCACAGGAGCCTTAGGAGGTCTTTCTATCCTTTGGAATCCATCCAACATCATAATCATCAAACCCTTTTCAATTTTAGGTACAATAACGACTCACTTCAAGGTCATAGGCTCGAATCAGGAAGGAGCCATGACTAATGTCTACGACCCCCATAGCCAACAGGACAAAGATAAACTCATGGAGCGGCTCGAACTAATCAAGACTCCGGTGACAACGCAAAACTAGATCTTAGGAGGTGACTTCAATATGATCCTGTCGCTGGAGGAAAAGATAGGAGGCACCAAGAAACTCGAGCAAGACAGTGGTAAGTTCAAAACTCTCATTGATCATATAAAGTTAGTAGATATAGAAAATAGCAATGGAACCTTCACCTGGTCCATTCACAGATCGGGCAACCAACACATTGCTTGTCGCCTGGACCGCTTCCTGGTAACTAAGGAACTAATGGAGGTCAGTTCTTATTTGGAAAGCCTTATTCTTCCAAAATCCATCTCAGACCACTGGCCTCTTACTCTTAATTTAGACACTAGAGAAACACCCAAGTACAAGCCCTTCCGTTTTGAAAAATTCTGGCTCTCACACCCTGATTTCCATCAGCTAGCAAAATCCTGGTGGGCACAAGCATAAATAGATTATGACACCAACATGTATAAATTCCAATAGCGCCTCAAAAACTTTAAGTATCTATTGAAACATTGGAATAAGAACAACTTTGGAAACATACTCCAAAGCATACATGACATAGAGAGCAAGCTGATGGAGATACAAAAAAATTTCATTTCAAGATCTCGGACTACTAAACTAATGAGACATGAGGTGAAACTCCAAGAGTAATTAGAAGAGAGAAGGAAGGAAGAGGAAGTTCTATTGAAACAAAAATCCAGAGTACAATGGCTCAAGGAAGGGGAAAAGAACACAAAATTCTTCCACGGAGCTATGGTGCACTGTCGCCATGTCAACAAAATCACCCATTTAGAGGACAGTCAGGGAAACCCAGTTAGAGAACACTCTCAAATTGAGGTTGATCTGATCAACTACTACCAGGACCTTCCAATAGAAACCAAGGAGGACAGAACAACAACCATCCAAAGAGTCACCAGACACATACCCTCGCTGGTAACCTCAGAGCAAAACACCGCTCTAACACGGCCCATCACCCAAGAGGAAGTGGATCAAGCAATAAAAGTTATGCCTCCAGGAAAAGCCCTAGGTCTCGATGGGTTCACCATTGATTTTTTCCACCACTGTTGGGACCTGGTCAGGAAAGAAGTATGGGAGGTAGTAGAGGAATCAAGAGCATCAGGCCTAGTCCTACCAGCACTCAACGCCACCTTTGTCACCCTCATTCCCAAAGAAGAATGGGTCACAAACCCTAAAAAGTTCAGACCCATCGCCCTCTGCAATGTTATCTACAAAATCATAATGAAGGTGGTAGCCAATCGACTCAAACCTATATTGACACATGTCATCTCCAAGGAACAAGCAGGGTATGTGGAAGGAAGACAAATCATGGATAGCGTCATCCTAGCTCATGAGGTCATCCACTCCCTCAAGACTTCAAGGACCCCAGGTATGCTAATCAAACTTGACCTTTCAAAAGCTTTCGACAGGGCCAACTGGCAATACCTTTGGGCTATCTTAGAATCTTTTGGATTCACTCAGTGTTGGGTGAACTGGATCCTAAATATCACCTCCTCAGCCTTCTTCTCCATCCTAGTGAATGGGGTTCCATCCAGTCCTTTTTCACCTTCCAGTGGTATCAGGCAAGGGGACCCCCTCTCACCCTTCTTGTTTGTACTTATGGCGGTATGCCTGGGATGTTACATCAAGGAAGAAGTCACATACAACTCTCTCAAAGACCTGCCCCTACACAACATTCATCCAGCGCCCTCTCACAGTCAATTTGTTGATGAAACCCTCCTTATGAACTCCCCAATGGTCTGGGAGGCCAACCAAATCAACTCTATCCTCTCTGACTTCATTGAAGCCTCAGGTATCCCTCTCAACTTAGAAAAATCCAAACTCTACTTTTTTAACATGTCAACTTCTGTTCAGATCCACATTTCTAGACTTTTAGGAATACCCAAGAGCTCCCTTTCATCCAAATATTTAGGCGTTCCCCTCATGGGCACGGCTGCCAGATCCATTTCCTGGGATAGTATTCTCCTTTCTATCTCTAATAGGATAAAAAACTAGACCTTTAGACCCCTCAACATCGCTTCTAGGCCGGTCCTCCTCAAGTCCGTCTTGCAAGCCCTACCTACTTACCTCTTCACCGCCCTTGCTGCTCCTAAACAGGTTATTAGAGGCATTAGGAACCTCCAGCGAAACTTCCTCTGGAATGGTCACCAACCTAACAAGAAATGGGCTCTAGTAAATTGGGGCAGAATCTGTACACCAAAAAGCCTAGGAGGATTCGGACTGTGGGATCCAGGGAAACTCAATCAAGTAATGGGAGCCAAAATCTAGTGGCGATGGCTAAAAACCCCAACAGTCGCCTGGGCGCAAATGTGGAAGAAAAAGTACGCCCCCCTCACACTATATAATCAATTAATCAGACACAACAACCGAATTCAGGGTTCCAATATCTGGAATAAATCCTGGCAAAATCATACGTTGGTCCAAAAGCATGCATTCTGGGAAGTCCGAAATGGAGAAAGTGCCATGTTCTAGCAAGACTCGTGGCAACAATTCAAACCCCTAAACGAAATGGAGGAGCTAATCAATCTCAAATGAGCTCTCAACCAGGATGCCTCCCTAAGGGTAGAGGATCTCTGCAAACCTTAGGAACAATGACATCAATGGTGCCAATGGAAAATCTCTAATCAGGATCTTGGAGTCCCAGAGAATCTCAATCTACAGAACTGGAAATATCATGCTAACCTCCGAAAAATACCCAACAGAGAAGGGTTGGACATCCTCAGATGGGGGTATACCATAGTTGTCACTTTCTCAATAAAGGAAGCTTACTTCCTATAGGGCAATCACTAGAAAAAAAAGAAGGAGCCCATATGGAATAAAGTTTTAAACCCCGCTCTCTGGCCCAAGGTTTCCACCTTCCTATGGCTTGTGGTACACAACCGAGCCCTAACCTGGGACAACCTTAGGAAAAGAAGCTTCATTGGACCATCTCTTTGCATTCTCTGCCACCAACAAGACGAAACCAAAGAACATCTCTTCAATGGCTGCCACTTCAGCCAACAAATTTGGGACCAAGGAGCGCAAATAATGCACAAATCCAACCAACATCGAGGCAACATCAATGACACAATTGAGAATTGAGACTCTATCACTTACAATAATCCCCTTTTGAATTACATCTGGTAGCTTCTACCAGGGTTCATTCTCTGGAAAATTTGGAAGGAACGAAACAAAATAATCTTCCACTCCCAAGCATCCACGCCAGATACCACCTGGGAGAAAATAAGCTCACTAATTAAGGAAACTGTTAGAAGTAAATCCTGGAAGGAAGAGGACCTTAACTATAACCCAGAGGAACAGTGCATTCTTCAAAGCTGGCAGCCCATTCTAATCAATCAACTAGCACCAAGGACGCACAAGCACCAACAGACTAGTACAACCACCTGGTCCCCCCCTCCAACAAATTTCATAAAGATAAAATTTTATGGGGCTTCCAAAGGTAACCCGGGACCAGCGGGATATGGAGAAGTACTCAAAAATTCCAATGGAAAGATCCTATGTCTCGTTGCAGGTTTCCTAGGGGAAACAACCAACAATGTGGCAGAGCTAACAGGATTATTAAGGGGTCTCCAAACAATTATTGACAAATACCATCACAAGATTATCTTGGAGGGGGACTCTCAAATTGTCATCAAGCTAATCACCAAGATTCTCCATGGAGGAAACCCTTCAAAAATATCACCAAGTTGGTGACTCTCTGGATTGCTAGAGGACTTTACCAGCCTCCTCCAACCCAATCTCATCATCATACCCTCCCACATGAAGCGAGATGCAAACAAGACAATGGATTTCCTAGCAAATGAAGGAATCGAAATGGAAACCGAACACTTATGTTGGGAGGCCCACATCTTGGAAGACTCATACATCTCAACTCAGTGCCAAACCTTAGCCACCAGATATATACAACCCCTGGATGGGGTGCCATGTCGCAGAGCATAGCCACGCGGGACAAAGCCGGGATGCACCATTAATACACCCACCGACGACCATCCCCTCAACAATTAACCAAGCATGAATCCGTGAAGCAAATTCCAGGCGATGAGCCCCTTCGCACAAGTGATCGGTATAGTGCACCAATGCACTCAAAAGAAATCCTTAATGGCGATGGTGGTCACTGTTGGCCTCCTCTTTATCACCCACCTTGACAGAATTGAGCGACATTCGCCCATTGCAACATCGAGTGCAGAGTTAATTTTAGCAGAGCAACAATTTGCAGACCCACTAGAGATTTGGAGCAGAGCCTTCCACCCGCAAGGAACCTTGGTCTTCTCCAAGGTATCCACTATGCCCAGAGCATGAGGTAAGCCACGCAGGGGTGCATCTTGGTACACAGTCGAATCTCGCCACAATAGACAGAATAATTTTGAGCAGGTGTTAGCCATGGAATCCTTGCGAAGGCGTAGGAAACCACGAATGCCTCCAATGGCGTACGTGGAGGAGATCACCCTGGAATACACCATGCAAAGTTATCCTAAGCTCCCCCTGTTCACTATCGTGGACAATTGGAATCCACCCACTGATTTTGTCACTGATGACAAGATTCAGCCTTCGGGCAAGCTGCTCAGTTCCAGTGCAAATCACCCAACGGAGAATTTTACCACCTTCTACGTTGAAGAAGAGACCCAGTCATGCACAAAAGGAAGCAGAGACTCACCCCCCGGTGCACCTATGGAGGAGGTGACCCAGCTATCCAACTGACCTACACATCACGACTACACAACACATGCAAGTGAGGGAGAAACATGGCTCAATCCCTCAGGCTTTGTTGATGGCCACTGGAAGGACCAACACTCCTTCACCAATTTGAGGTACCTATCTCTAATGTTTGATATGTAGAGCCTGTTGGATGAACAAATCTTCTGGATCGCCCAAATCGACCATCGACTCGACATATTGTTCACTTCTCATTCCAGGACGCTCCCTAAATGACAATGGCGAAAGCACAAGGACGAGGACGAGCTGACTGGATGATGCAAGAGCATCCACATCTTGACCAAGCGAGCCAGCATGGAAGAAAAAGAAGGACAGCTGGACATCACCAGCGCATACATTTTGAATCACGATGAAGATTGTTGCGCCGTCGTTTTGAATGAACACATTCATGTGAAGCGCACTTGTATTGTAATGTAGATAAGAAGACATTAAATAGTTTTAATTCAGGTAGATAGGGTTAGTTGTAGATTAGACAGTTACATTTTCCAGGAGGGAAAGCGAATATAGGCACCCTCCCTTTGTAGATTGTATTATCCTGAATCATTCTGGCATTCAGAAGAAAGGAGCAGACCAGAAAATTTGTGAAGAACTTCCATGTACATACATTGAATTAATAGGAAAGACTTTGATTCAATTCCATGGATGTGTTTGATCTCTGTGTGTTGTTGATATTATGCTTGTGCATGTTTGCTTCTTTTTACGCTTACCTTCTTTATGCTGCATATGTGATTGCATATCAGGTTAGAAACCTGAGGGAATGAAGGGAATGAGTTCCAATTGTTTCTCTGCTTGAGCCAGGAGATTCCTGCATAGAGTGCAGTTGAATTCCTCCGCATAGAGTGCGTCGAGGAGGCTGAGCAGTTTAACTCTTGTTCTCACTTGCTTAGAGTGAGTTGGGTTGTTCGAAGTCGTGCAGGTGAGTGCAGGTCGAACGTGAAGTCTCAGTAGCAAGTCTGAGAAGGATAAGGCCGGGAATAGCTGTGACTGCGAGCGCACAGAACCGGGAAATCTTCAGTACCATTGAGGGTTGGTGAAGGTTGAAGTCGAGCACAAGGAGCGTGTTCGAGGGAGCTCTAAAGGAGGTGGAGTTACAAAAGCTCAAGAGGGATAATACATTTTCTTCACGGAGGAAACAGGTCCCAGTGAAATCCACTCAGAGTGAAGGTGGTCAAGCGGAGAACTCTTCAAGAGGAAGAGAATCGACGACTTGAAGCTGTCGAATAGATATTTGAAACCCCGCAGACCACCAGATCGTGGGGGAGTTGCAAGGGATCTAACTCACAGGTGCGAGGAGGAGTCTGTTTTCCATTTACATATCGGCATATCAGGGTTGGCGAGTGCAAGAGTTGCATGCATGTCGGAATCGCGAATTGTGATCCCCCCCCCGATTTAATCGGAGCCATTGATCATCGGAAGGACAGGTGGCACGAGATCCCGAAGAGTCGGGACTCGGCACTTCGGCATTTGCAAAGTCGAAAGAAGCACGGGAGAATAGCGAAGTCCCGAGTTGTGACGGGTCCCATGGAGAGTGTGTGGAGTATTACACGTGGCATTGCGCATCGGTGTTCGGAGTTACGAAAGGTGAGTGAATCGATACCTTTCAGCTGTCGATTTCCCGATATGGAAATCCCCAACACATAGAAGCATCGACCATTGACATCGGGGTTCAGGGATTTGGATTGCACGGGAAGTGCACACAGGGTTCACGATAGCACGAACGTCGATTTCCCGATTTGAAAAGGAGGGGAGATCGTGAGGAAGACTGTGGGTATAAGAACTCCTGAGGGAGTTGGAAGAGCATTGACTCTTCGGGCCTTAGAGAAAAAGAAGGTCCTGGTGGGCGACCGGGCCGCCGAGGGCAGGTTGCGTCAAAGTGGTATCAGAGCCTAGAACTGTCTGTATATTTCAGGCGAAAGGAGAAAGGAAGGATACTCTGATACACACGACTTACGTCAGAGTGGTATCAGAGCAGGAGTTGGATTTCTCTTTGTTCAGGTAGCAGAGAGAAGAAGACATAATGTCGCCGTGAAGGGAGAGGCAGTCACCTGATCGTGAAGACAGGGACGCCTGAAGAAGGGGTAGGCCAGCAAGCAACCCAGAGATGGAACGTCAGATACGAGATCTCAGAGCGAGACTCGAAGAGATGGAAACCACCCAGAGGCGTGGAGTTGGTACGGCAGAGTTCAGCGATCTCGAGATTGAAGAGGAAGCTGGACACGACCAAGAATAGGTCGCCGCAGAAGATGCCTCGACAGAGAGGTTGATTAAAGCCATTTCGAGGATGAGCTCGAAGACGAAGATGGACATTCCCGTCTATGAGGGAAGTCTGAATGCTGAGGAGTTGTTGGATTGGATCCAAGCACTCGACACCTACTTCAATTACGAAGACATCGAAGAGGACAAGAAGATAAGGCATGCCGTCACGAAGCTGAAGGGACATGCTGCCTTATGGTGGGACGAGCTGCAGGCCGACGGGTGTTCCAAGGGCAAACAGAAGATCAAAAGTTGGGATCGGATGATCGCCAAGATGAAGGCGAAATTCATTCCGAGGGATTATCAGATTTCTTTGTTCAGGCGCATGTAGAACTTGAGATAGAAGCTGATGACGGTGAGAGAATACACCGAAGAATTTTATAGGCTCAACATCCGAGCTGGTCATCGGGAGAGTGATGACGAAAAGGTGGCCAGATACCTGAATGGTCTCAGGTATGACATTCAGGATGAACTGAGCATGGTTACTATCCGCACTGTTGAGGATGTGTACCAGATGGCTCTGAAATACGAAGAAAAGTTGAGCCGCAAGGAAGGACAGCGAGAGCGAGGTAGGATTCAGCCCAGAGGAAAAGCTGTTGTTCAAGAGAGAACACAGAAGCCCAAGGAGGGTTGGAAAAGGCCTCAGGGTAGAGTTGAAAGAGCTGGAACCTCACAGTAGAGGCAGCAAAATTTTGAGCCTAGGAGACAGCAAGATGATCAGCAAGGAGGATATGCTGACGTGAACACATTTCCTCATACCCGAGGTAGAGGCAGAGGTTGAGGAGGAGTTGTCACATGTTTTACATGTGGGAAAGACAGACACAAATCCGTGGACTGTCCAGATAGGAAAATGGACAAAGGCGTGATGTCGAAGATGAAGACACTGGAAGTGGGAAGTCACTGACAGTGCATAAAGTTCTCTTGAAACTTGAGAAAGAGGTGGAGGACACAGCGCAAAGATGCAGACTGTTCCGGACCACGTGCAAAACCAAGGGCTGGAAATGCAAGCTCATAGTGGACAGTGGAAGCACAGATAATCTCGTTTCAACTGAGATGGTGGAGAAGCTGGAGCTGAAAACGCACAAGCACCCGAGTCCATACAAAGTGACATGGCTGCAAAAAGGACACCAGGTATGTGTTACAAAACAATGCTTGGTAAATTTTAAAATGGGTGATTATAGGGATGAAATTCTATGCGATGTCATTCCCATGGACATCTGTCATGTTTTATTAGGAAGACCATGGCAGTATGATCAACATGTTGTTCATGATGGGAGAATGAATACATACACCTTGGAGAAGGATGGGAGATCCCATACGTTGCTTCCGATCATGGATAAGGTGGTCAAGCCAGAAGTAAACAACACGATACTTCTCATGAGTGGGAAAGAGCTTCTCACAGAGTTGGCAAAGAATGAAGATCCACAGTTCTTTGTTGTCAAGAAGCCGAGGATTGTCCTGACAAGCACAAGAGTGGATGACTTGCCAGAGGAGATTCAACAACTGCTGGGAGAGTTTGCTGATATCATCGTGGATGAACTACTGCGTTCATTGCCACCGATGAGGAGTGTGAGTCACCACATTGACCTCATACCCGGAGCCAGTTTGCCAAACAAGGCAGCATACAGGTTGACGCTTCAGGAGAATGAGGAAGTCAAAAGGCAGGTACAAGATCTACAGGACAAAGGACTGGTCAGAGAGAGTCTGAGTCCATGTGTCGTTTCAATGGTATTGAGCCCGAAGAAGGGTGGAGGCTGGAGGATGTGTACCGACTCCAGGGCGATAAATAAAATTACCATCAGGTACAGGTTTCCACTGCCAAGGATGGACGACTTGATGGATTGCCTAAGCGGGGCAAATTACTTTTCAAAAATTGACCTCAAGAGCGGATATCATCAGATCCGGATGAGAGAGGGAGATGAATGGAAAACAACATTCAAGACAAATGAGGGTTTGTACGAATGGTTGGTCATGCCATTTGGGCTAACAAACGCACCAAGCACGTTTATGCGGCTGATGAATGAAGTCCTGCGGGAATTCATTGGCAAATTTGTTGTCGTATATTTGGACGACATATTGATTTTCAGCAAGACCAGGGATGAACACTTGAGGCATTTGGCCATTGTGATGAGGAGGTTACAGCAGGAGAAACTGCTGATCAATTTGAAGAAGTGCTCATTCATGCAGACATAACTCATATATCTGGGTTTTGTAATATCGGCGAATGAATTGAAGATGGATCCTGAGAAGGTTGATGTGATCAGGAAGTGGCCATCGCCGAGGAATGTTTTTGAGGTGAGGAGCTTCCATGGATTGGCAAGCTTATACAGGAAGTTCATTTGAAACTTTAGTGGAATTAGCGCCGCAATGATGGACACTGTGAGGAAGCGGCATAAAATTTTTCAGTGGACAGCCGATGCTGAGAGGAGCTTCAACCTGTTGAAGCGAAAGATAACAAAGCAGCCAGTGTTAGTGCTGCCGGATTTTCAGAAGACCTTCCAGGTGAAGTGTGACGCCAGCGGGTATGCTGTTGGAGGGGTCTTAAGTCAGGATGACAGACCTGTTGCATATTACAACGAGAAGTTGGATGATGCAAAGTTGAAGTAATCCACGTACGATAAGGATTTCTATGCCATTATTCAGGCATTGAAGAAGTGGAGGCATTATCTCATACCCAAGGAGTTTGTGTTGTACAACGACAACCATGCATTGCAGTTCATGAGTCAGCAAGAGAAGCTGAATCAAAAGCATGCGAAGTGGGTAGAATACATGCAGAATTTCACATTCGTGATCAAGCACATTTCGGGGACTGTGAACAAGGTGGCTGATGCCTTGAGCAGAAAGTGTTTATTGCTGCAGGATTTCAGGGTCAAGACTTTAGGTTTCGAGAATCTGAAGGATATGTATGCAGGGGATGTAGATTTTGGCGAGGCATACGAGGCATCCGAGAGTTCGGTACTCAGGGATAGGAGCCAGTGGCTGGAGTATTTAATCCAGGATGGATTGATGTTTGAGGGCAATCAATTGTGCATTCTAGATTGCTCTATGAGAGAGAATTTGGTAAAGGAAAAACACAGCGGGGGCTTAGTAGGTCATGAAAAAACCTTCGGCAAGATGAACGAGTCATATTTTTGGCCAGGCATGCAAGATGATGTAAAGCGGTTTGTTGACAGGTGCAGGATATGTCAACATGCAAAAGGCCAAAAGAAGAACACAGGGTTCTATCAGCCGTTGCCCATACCGGAGAGGCCATGGGAAGCCATCAATATGGATTTTGTATTTGGTTTATCGAGAACGCAAAGGGGAGTTGATTCCATCTTTCTGGTGGTGGATAGGTTCTCGAAGATGGCACATTTTATCCCATGTCATAAGACCAGTGATACAACGCACATAGCAAATTTATTTTTCAAGGAGATCGTGCGATTGCATGGATTGCCCAGGAGCATAGTCTCGGATCGGGATACGAAGTTCATAGGTCATTTTTGGAGGATGCTATGGAAGAAGTTGGGGACTGACTTGGCGTTCAACTCGGCATATCATCTACAGACGGATGGGCAGACCAAAGTAGTCAACAAAAGCTTGGGGGATCTGTTGAGAAGCCTGGTGACGGAGCATCACAGCAGTTGGGATCAGATCCTACCACAGGCAGAGTTTGCGTACAACGATTCGGTGAATCGGAGTACAGGTAATAGCCCGTTCCAAATTTTGTATGGGAGACAATCAAGAGGATTTTCTGAGCTTAGGGAGCCAGAGCAGGCTGAAATTAGCAGCACGAGGGCTGAGGAATTTGTTGAGGTGATGCAGGAACTTCACGCGCAGGTGAAGCAGCGACTGCAGAAGGTGAATCAGGAATACAAGCGCAGGGCCGATCAGAGAAAGAGACAACTTCAGTTTGAAGTTGGAGACATCGTTCTGGCGCACTTGAGGAAAGAAAGGTTCCCAAGGGGAACATACAACAAGCTCAAAATGAAGAAGATTGGACCATGCAGAGTCCTGAAAAAGTATGGAGAGAATTCATATGACCTTGAATTGCTGGAGGGCATCGGGATATCTCCGATTTTTAATATTTCGGACTTATACCCATACCGAACTGATACAACGGACACTGGAATTGAGGAACCAGTGATTCAGTGGCAGAAACAATTACCAGTTGCGCAGAAACCGCAGATGGAGTGCATACTGGAGAAACGAACATGCAAGAAGACCAGGAGGAAGCAATATTTTGAGTACCTGGTGAAATGGAAGAATCACCCAGTGGAGGATGCCAGCTGGGAAATAGAAGAATTAATTCAGAAACATGGGCAGACCGTGCAGGAGCTCATGGATAGGAGCCCATGAAATGTTTTTGAGCCGAGGAGTATGATGCAGGAGCATCCACATCTTGACCAAGCGAGCCAGCGTGGAAGGAAAAGAAGGACAGCTGGACAGCACCAGCGCATACATTTTGAATCACGATGAAGATTGTTGCGCCATCGTTTTGAATGAACGCATTCATGTGAAGCACACTTGTATTGTAATGTAGATAAGAAGACATTAAATAGTTTTAATGCAGGTAGATAGGGTTAGCTGTAGATTAGACAGTTACATTTTCCAGGAGGGAAAACGAATATAGGCACCCTCCCTTTGTAGATTGTATTATCCTGAATCATTCTGGCATTCAGAAGAAAGGAGCAGACCAGAGAATTTGTGAAGAACTTCCATGTACAGACATTGAATTAATAGGAAAGACTTTGATTCAATTCCATGGATGTGTTTGATCTCTGTGTGTTGTTGATATTATGCTTGTGCATGTTTGCTTCTTTTTACGCTTACCTTCTTTATGCTGCATATGTGATTGCATATCAGGTTAG
>ML779881.1:699001-717550 GCA_009831015.1 Picea engelmannii | reverse complement strand
TCCAATTGTTTCTCTGCTTGAGCCAGGAGATTCCTGCATAGAGTGCAGTTGAATTCCTCCGCATAGAGTGCGTCGAGGAGGCTGAGCAGTTTAACTCTTGTTCTCACTTGCTTAGAGTGAGTTGGGTTGTTCGAAGTCGTGCAAGTGAGTGCAGGTCGAACGTGAAGTCTCAGTAGAAATTCTGAGAAGGATAAGGCCAGGAATAGCTGTGACTGCGAGCGCACAGAACCGAGAAATATTCAGTACCGTTGAGGGTTGGTGAAGGTTTATGTCTAGCACAAGGAGCGTGTTCGAGGGAGATCTGAAGGAGGCGGAGTTCCAGAAGCTCAAGAGGGATAATACGTTTGCTTCACGGAGGAAACAGGTCCGAGTGAAATCCACTCAGAGCGAAGGTGGTGAAGCGGAGAACTCTTCAAGAGGAAGAGAATCGATGACTTGAAGTTGTCGAATAGATCTTAGAAACCCCGCAGACCGCCAGATCGTGGGGGAGTTGCAAGGAATCTAACTCGCAGGCGCGCGGAGGAGTTTGTATGCCATTTACATATCGGCATATCGGGGTTGGCGAGTGCAAGAGTTGCATGCACGTCGGAATCGCAAATCGCGATCCCCCCCGATTTAATCGGAGTCGTTGATCATCAGAAGGACAGGTGGCACGATATCCCGAAGAGTCGGGACTCGGCACTTCGGCGTTTGCAAAGTCGAAAGAAGCACGGGAGAATAGCGAAGTCCCAAGTTGCGACGGGTCCCACGGAGAGTGTGTGGAGTATTACACGTGGCATCGCGCATCGGTGTTCGGAGTTACGAAAGGTGAGTGAATCGATACCTTTCAGCTGTCGATTTCCCGATATGGAAATCCCTGACACATAGAAGCATTGACCGTTGACATCGGGGTTCGGGGATTTGGATTGCACGGGAAGTTCACACAGGGTTCACGATAGCGCGAACGCCGATTTCCCGATTTGCGAAGGAGGGGAGATCGTGAGGAAGACTGTGGGTATAAGAACTCCTGAGGGAGTTGGAAGAGCATTGACTCTTCGAGCCTTAGAGAAAAAGAAGGTCCTGGTGGGCGACCGGGCCGCTGAGGGCAGGTTGCGTCACTGGATAAGAGGTTCAATGATGTTCTTGGTTAGAAATTTCTTTCTCTTTCTGAATCAGGCTTTTTCCCAGTTAGATCTTAGCTATTTTGAAACTAGTTTTTTGGCATACAGTTTAAACTTAATGGCTAGATGTCATGGTTTCCTTCGGGCAGGACGGTACTTTGATAGTTTTGCTTGATGGGAAACAAATGGCATAGGATGCCCAGCTGTCTCGGTTTTCTATTTAGGCAGGACAACTGGCATCATAAACAATCATTGTAACATGATACTGATAATATAACATGTTCTATCCTTTTTTACTTAAAATTTTTTATTAAATATCTTATTCATTATTAATATCTGATAATGTTTTGTTAAATTTTATTCAACTTTTATTTTTATTTTTATTTTTTTTTCATTTTTCATTACACCTTGATTCGTGATATACATTTTGCACCCAACAATTACGGGGTCATGGGTTTACATTTAGTAATTTATGTATCACGATTCCAACCCCAACAAAAGAAAACATGAGATTTAGTAATTTATAAAATATTGTAACATTGTACCAAAATTTATAGTAATTTATATAGTGTTGTAACACTTTTTACTTGAAGAATAGTATAAACAATTATTTAAATTTTATTCAATATTATTTGTAATGTTTTTAAATGTAAAGTTGAAATTTTAGAATTTTGATTTTGTTTATGATAATAAAGGTTTGTACCTAGAAATTTACCCTTATAAACTCTAGAGTTCAAACGGATATATACTTGTATATACTATTTTATATTAATATATAAATTATAAATTAAATTTATGATATCTCTATAATAATATTAATATTAAATATCCTATTAATGTTGGCTTAGTAGCGGGTTCACATTTCTAGTCATGCTTATGTATCACCTGACCCCGACCGACCCCATTATTAATTTATAGAAAATCATAAATTGCACCAAGATTTATAGTAATTTATATAATCTTATAACACTTTTTATTTAAATAATTGTATCAACAATTATTTAAATTTTATTCAATATTATTTTTAATGTTTTTAAACCTAAATTTAGGACCGTCATATACATTTTTCACCCAACAATTATAGAGTCGGGGGCTCACATTTATAGTAATTTCTAGAATATTATAACATTGTACCAAGATTTATAGTAATTCATATAATGCTATAACACTTTTTACTTAAAGAATACTATAAACAATTATTTAAATTTTATTCAATATTATATTTAATGTTTTTAAATGTAAATTAGGAATTTTGAAATTTTGATTTTGTTTATGGTAATAAAGGTTTGTACCTATAAATTGATCCTTATTGACTCAATTTATTTTTATTTTCCATTTTCCATGTACAACTTGTTTTGTTATATATATTTTTCACCCAACACTTATGTCGTAGTTCAACACAGACCAACAACAACATGAGATTTAGTAATTTATAAAATATTATAACATTGTAACAAGATTTATAGTAATTTATATAATGCAATAAAGATTTTTACTTAAAGAATAGTATAAACAATTATTTAAATTTTATTCAATATTATTTTTAATGTTTCTAAATGTAAATTTGGAATTTTTGAATTTTGATTTTGTTTATGATAATAAAGGTTTCTACCTAGAAATTTATCCTTCTTGAATCTATAGTTAAAATGGATATATACTCGTATATACTATTTTATATTAATATTAATAAATAAACTATAAATTAAATTTATGATATCTATCCTATTCATTATTAATATGTGATAATGTTTTGTTAAATTTTATTCAATTAATTATTGAAATTTATTTTTATTTTCCATTATTCATGTCCATCTTGTTCTGTGATATATATTTTGTACCCAATACTTAGGTCGTAGTCTGGTATTATAACATTGTAACAAGATTTATAGTAATTTATATAATGCTATAAATATTTTTACTTAAAGAATAGTATAAACAATTATTTAAATTTTATTCAATATTATTTTTAATGTTTTTAAATGTAAATTTGAAATTTTTGAATTTTAATTTTGTTTATGATAATAAAGGTTTCTACCTACAAATTTATCCTCCTTGAATCTACAGTTAAAATGGATATATACTCATATATACTATTTAATATTAGTATTAATAAATAAACAATAAATTAAATTTATGATATCTATCCTATTCATTATTAATATGTGATAATGTTTTGTTAAATTTTATTCAATTTATTATTGAAATTTATTTTTATTTTTCATTTTTCATGTCCACCTTGTTCCGTGATATACATTTTGCACCCAACACTTCCGTCATATACATTTTGCACCCAACAATTACGGAGTGGCGGGTTTACATTTTTCATTTTTCATGTACCCGCAACATTATTTAGTAATTTATAGAATATTATAACATTGTATCAAGATTTATAGTAATTCATATAATGCTATAACACTTTTTACTTAAAGAATAATATAAACAATTATTTAAATTTTATTCAATATTATTTTTAATGTTTTTAAATGTAAATTATGAATTTTTGAATTTTGATTTTGTTTATCATAATAAAGGTTTGTACCTAGAAATTGATCCTTCTTACTCTACAATTAACATAGATATATACTTGTATATTCTATTTTATATTAATATAACTAAATAAAATATAAATCAAATTTATGATATTTATCTTATAATATTAATATTAAATATCGTATTCATTATTAATATGTGATAATGTTTTGTTAAATTTTATTCAATTAATTATTGAAATTTGTTTGTCGACCTTGTTATGTGATATATATTTTGCAACCAACACTTCCGTCATATAGATTTTCCACATAACAATTAAGGATTCGCGAGTTGTCATAGTAGCGGGCTCACATTTTTCATTTTTCATGTCGAGCTTGTTCCGTGATATACATTTTGCACCCAACACTTTTGTCATATACATTTTGCAATAGTCATGCTTATGTATCATGAGTCGACCCCTAGTGACCAACATGAGATTTATTAATTTATAAAATATTATAACATTGTACCAAAATTTATAGTAATTTATATAATACTATAACACTTTTTACTTAAAGAATAGTATAAACAATTATTTAAATTTTATTCAATATTATTTTTAATGTTTTTAAATGTAAATTTGGAATTTTGATTTGGTTTATGATAATAAAGGTTTGTACTTGGAAATTGATCATTCTTGACTCTACAATTAAAATAAATATATACTTGTATAAATTAAATTAAATTTATGATATCAATCCTAAAATATTAATATTAAATATCGTATTCATTATTAATATGTGATAATGTTGTGTTAAATTTTATTCAATTAATTATTGAAATTTATTTTTATTTTTCATTTTTCATGTCGAGCTTGTTCTGTGATATACATTTTCTCTGTGATATACATTTTTCACCCAACACTTCCGTCATATAACTTTTGCACCCAACAATTACAGAGTCGTGGGTTGGCAGAGTAGTGATTCACATTTTTCATTTTTCATATCTAGCATATTCCGTGATATACATTTTTCACCCAACAATTACGGATTCGCGGGTTCACATTTATAATAATGCTTATGTATCACGAGTCTGACCCTCACTGACCACAACATGAGATTTAGTAAGTTAGAGAATATTATAACACTGTACCAAGATTTATAATAATTCATATAATGCTATAACACTTTTTTTTTTAACTGTAACGGATATGGTTTTTATTTATTTGTAAAATATAGGAGGGGTCTTTGCCTAGGCAGCCCCATTTACAAAGAAAACAGCCAACATATTCAGCTTATGAGTTCCAATCTCTTCAAGGAATTTGATAGAAGTTATCATCATTGATAAATATCTGCCCTTTCGTGAGAGAGCATCCTTTGTTTGCCATCTGATCCACTTCGCCATTCAGGTTTCTAAGTATATGGTAGATCTTGTACGAGGTGAAATATTGAAGGACTCTTTTCAATATGCCCAGAATTTTATTGAGACTAGCATTGTTGAAGAGGTCCTTCGTGTTTAATTTTTTTATAAGAATCTCTGAATCTCCAAAGACTTGGAGGTCTTTATCTCCCTTTTCTCTTGCTATTAGACAAGCTTTGAGGAGGCCGAAAATCTCTACCTGGTTGTTGGTCTTTTTGCCTAGACCCTAGTAGAAGCAGTCTCTTAAGATCCCATCCGAAGAGTAAATGACCCCTCCAGCACTAGCGATCCCGTGATTTCCTTTGGAGGCCCCATCAAAGAAGATTGTGGTAAGATTTTTGGATCTCCACCAGTTTATGAAACCATCCTCAGGTTCTCTTATTCTCCACTCTGGATTTGTTGTCTGAGGAATGAGGAGAAGCTTGCAAGGAGAAGGCTCAAGCGGGCTAAGCCATCTCCTTTCTTCAGGACGGAGCAGAGAATCTTCATTGAAGTATTGTTGTTGGGCTGCTTCCAAGAGGAAAGCTTTAGCTTTGACTGTGACCTGAAGTGGGGAGTGTCTATTTCCATTAAAAATTTGGTCGTTGCGGGCCATCCATAGATGCCAGCAAACGAATTTGGGGACTGTTGTCCAAATTTTTCGCCAGAAGGATTTGGTGGGGATACCATGAGGATAAATATTGTTCCAAGAAGCGAACAATTCTGCAACAGTGCTTTGAGGGAAGGCTGGAATCTGCAGGTCCAAAAGAGAAAGCCTGCATGCTTCCTTGGAGAAATTGCAATCCAGAAATAAGTGTTGGGCTATTTCAAGGTTGCTTCTGCATAGATCGCATCTATGAGGCCCTGTAATATTCCTTCTCTCTAGATTGTCTCTTGTAAGTAGTTTATTATGCACCAGTGTCCAGAAAAATAAATTCACTTTAGGGAGAGCTAGATTGTCCCAGACTTGCTTCCAGAAGGCCGGAGAGTGATTGTTGCCTTTGAATTCTGAAGTGATTTGCATCCTGCTACTGTGGTGTATATGTATGACAGTCCCCAAGCCCAACTGTCTCTCATATAGCGGTTTTCAGGAGTGGCGCCTTCCAACAATTCGACAAGGAGATTTTTTTGAGGCGTTAGCCAATCTGGTATGCCATTGAGATCCCAACCGGCCCATTCTCCCTGGCAATCCCAAATCGAGAGATCGTGAGGTCTGTTTTTTCCTACACGTGATAGACATTCTCTGATGTCGGCTATGTCTTCATTCCCCTCCAATGGATTGCTCCCCATTATTTTGTCCTGCCACATGTAAATTCGCTTGCCATTGCCCGACACTCTGTACAGGGATTTATTGAAAAAGGTGATGCTTTTGCAACAGAGTTTCCATACTTGTGTGTTGTTGGCAGAAGAGTCAAATTGCAGGTTTCTGTAGGATGAATTTCGGGCATATTTAGACAGTAAAGTGTTGCTGGTCGGGTGATTGGGCTCGTGGGCCATTTTCCAAAGTAGTTTTCCACCCATCGCCAGATTAACGAGGGCAAGATCTCGAATTTGGATACCCCCCTCTGCTATCGACCATCTAACCAGGTCCCAGTTTGCTAAATGCATCTTGGTTTCATTTCCTTTCCCACCTTGCCATAAAAAATGCCTTAATAATTTAGAGATTTGTTCCATGACGTTTCTGGGGGCCAATAAAAATGCAGATTGGTAGATTGGGAGCGCAGCCAACTGAGACTTGATTAAAAGGACTTTTCCTACTTTGGTTAACCAATAGCCACCCAAGGCTGTGATCTTAGTTTTGATTTTACAAATGATATCAGACCATAGAGACCTTCTATTGACTCCATTTTTAATAGGGAGGCCGAGGTATTTAATCCGTTCCCAGCTGGCATGTCCTCTAAATCCCAGGATGTTCATGATGTTAATGAGATCTTGTTGGCCTGTGTTCCAACTGTAGATTTCACTCTTTCTCTCATTGATCAGAGCACCTAAGACTCTACAATATCTTTTTAGGACCGAATCAAAGACTTTGGCTATTCTAGGGGACGCACCTCCGAGGAGAAGTGAGTCATCTGCAAAGAGAGCATGATTCAGTGGAACGACATATGAGGAGGATTTTAGACCAGGGAGAGAGCCAACAATTATTTCAGCTGAGAGTTTTCTACTGAGGGTATATTCCATCAAGATATACAGGAAGGGAGAGAGGGGGAAGCCTTGCCTGATGCCTCTCCGGGCTTGGAAAAAGTTAGAGGGACGACCATTTACAAGAAGGGTGATCCAAGGGTTATCGATGCAGGCATTTATAATTTGGACAAAATGGGTCGAGAAGCCAAAGGAGAGGAGGACCTTGATGAGAAAAGAACGATTGACTCTATCAAACACGTTTTCCATATCTAATTTAATCAACATACCTTTCTCTTTTTGCTTTTTGCTGGAGTGGATTGTCTCCTGGACTTGAATGACATTGTCGAGGATGTGTCTGCCTTGCACGAAGCCTCCTTGGGGGCTGGATATCAGCCTCTTGAGAAGAGGTTTGATCCTTCTTGCTAAAAATTTATCCAGTATTTTATAGGATGCATTACAAAGTGATATGGGTCTGAATCTGGCGAATGTTTTTGGATTGGAATCTTTGGGGATTAATGCTAGATAAGTGGAGTTGATTCCTCCACTAATCTTATCTTTTCTCATAAACCCATTTATCATTTTTTGAAGGTATCTTTTGATGATGTTCCAACAGACTTTATAGAAATGTATCGTGAATTTTTCTGGGCCCGGTGCCTTATCTGATTCCATGGACTAGATAACTTTGATGATTTCCTCCTCTATTACCTCGCTGGTGAGGGCAACGTTGTCTTCAGGTCTGATTAGGTGAGGAATATTCGAGAGGAATTCTGCGATTTCTCGTTCGGATTCTTGATTTCCCTCACTAAAAAGGTTTCTAAAGTGGTTGTCCACTGCAACTTTGACTTGAGTGAAGCCTTTGCTGACATGGCCCTCTGTTATCTTTATTTCTCAGATGTGGTTCCTGGACAGTCGGGCTCTATATTGTCTGTGGAAGAAGGAGGTGTTCCGATCCCCTGATTTTATCCACAGACTCCTGGATTTTATTCTCCAATATTCTTCTTCTTTTCGGAAGGATCGATATGTTGAGGATTGGGCTTTTATTTCTTGTTCCAAGAGATCCGCTGTAATCTCTTTGCTTTCCATTTCTGTTTGCAGGGTCTCCAGAGTGTACACTACTTCTTTCCTTATGCTGGTTGGAGTAGGGGCTGGTTTCTTTATCCACTCCTTCAGAGCTTGTTTTGTAGCCTTCAGTTTTTGCTCCCACACAAAACTTGAGGACCCTGAAAATGATTTGGCCCAAGCTTCTTTTACAGTTTTGAAAAATCCTTCTCTCTCTATCCATAAGGGGCTGAAGAGGAAAGGTAGGGGTCCTAGATCTTCTTCATCTTCAAGGAGAAGCTGGATCGGCTTGTGATCAGAGGTCAACTTGGGTAAAATTTTTGTTTTGATTATCTTTTTATCCATAATAAGGGAGCCTTGTACTAGAAATCGATCCAAACGTGCAGAGATATGCTCTGTCCTAGATCTGTTATTGGACCAAGTGAAAAGGCCACGTATGGGACTGAAGTCTAATAGGTCCCATTGCTGCAATAGTTCTTCCACAAAGGTCAGCATCAGATCTCTGCTGTTGGAGCCGCCTCTTTTCTCTTTTGATTTTAGTACTATATTAAGATCACCTGCTAGGATAATGTTACTTGGGGTATGTTGTTCTAAAAATGATGAGAGGGAGGCCCAACATTCTCATTTTTCAGAGTAAGTTACAGGGACATAAAGATTAAATAGAGAGATAGTCATCTTACTTGCACAATGTGTCAGCTCCGTGAAGATCCAATGCTGGGTTTCGTGAGATTTGTTAAGCAAAAATGAATCTTCTGTCCAAAGAGTTGCCAACCCTCTGGAGGAGCCCCTGGAACCTACTGCTTTTCCTGCACTTTTCTTCCACTTTGACTTGTTGATGTCTAGAAGTGCTTGGACTTCTATTTTAGTCTCTTGGAGCATGAGGGTGTCTGAAGGTTCTATTTTCTGGAGGTCCTTGATTGCTTCAACTTTGGAGGCATTCCCCAGTCCTCTACAGTTCCAAGAGGCGATCTTCATGATTTACTTAAGAGGGGGAGTAGAGCCTCCCTTTGTAGGCCTTGATCTGGTGTTTCTTTCGATGGACATTTCTATGGTGGACTGACTTCCTTGGACTTTGAGTCTCTCTGCCTCCTCTTCCCTTAATTCTTTGTAGGATTTCCTACCTTCTATTTTGGAGGGACGCTCAAAGGATTCATCCTCTGAAGAACCCAAACTATCCATTGGTTTTTTCCTTGTTACTTCAACATAAGATGGGTTGGAGGGGCTACTTTGTGAGGCCTCTACCTGTATAGCTTTTCCCCCTTCTTTGTTGGGTGGAGGGGCTTCTGTATGTACCTGGTTTTCCTGAGTCGTACCTGTTGGGTTGATCTAAGTTTTTTTTAATTCCTTCAGGGTTGCGTCCTTTTCTTGATTGTTCTTGGAGTTGTCTGGTGCTCCAGAGGTATGCCCTTTTCCATTTCCCTTTTTTTGATGGGCGTTATTTTGAACTACTGTCCATTGATCCTCATTTGTATTGTCTGCTTGCTCCTCTGCTTTTTTCTTGCAGTGCTTTGCAAAATGACCGTGACCATGGCAGTGTCTGCATTTGAAAGGAAGTTGTTCGTAATCCAGTTCCTGGATGTATGTCCACCTAGAGACAGTGAGATTAATTGCTTCAGGCAAACCCTCTTCTAGGTCGACTTCTACACAAATTTGGGCGCATGAGTACTGATCTTTCCTTGTTGCTTGATCTATGTATTTTTCGAGTGTGCTACCAATGATCTGGAAGGTTTTTTGGTTCTAGCAGTGGAGTGGAAAATGGGGAAGTTGCACCCACACCGAGACAGTGGAGGGAACATCCTGAGAGGGATCAAAGTCGGGAGACCATTTGTTTAGGTACAAGCCTTGTGGTCCCATGAAATAAGGACCGTTTCTAAAGATGAGGCTTCTGTCATCCAGGTTTTCAAAGACAAATACGAAGAACCCCTTGCCCACAAAATAGCTCTTGACCCCCTCTTTAATCAAGGGTGTCCAGTTTCTTTGTGTCCAGTCCTCTATCGATTTTGGGGATGGCCAGAGGCCCATAAATTGGCCTATTAACCCTCTCTCAGCGAGATTTAGAGCAACTTTGCATGTTTCTTCTTCAGAAAGGGAAACCGTGGGGATCGAATCTAGTTTCTTGACAAAATTTTGTTGACTATCTGTGGGAGGGTGCTTCGAACTTGCAGCAATCAATGCTTTGAATGCAGAAATATATGGTGGCAGGTTGAGAGGAGGGGCAGAACCCCCGTTGGATTCCATGAGAGAGTCTCTCCTGGAGCTCTACATCCGCGGGGTTGCGTAGGCTTGCTCCCAATAACCCAAGCTCTCCGAACTGTCAAGCTGTCAGGGATTCAACTGAGAAATCCTCTGGAGCAACGTAGAAGGCGTTGGCATGCGCCCAGGGGCGTAGTGCTGAGACAACGACTACGTCTTCAGCAGGTCGATCTTAAATTATTATAATGCTATAACACTTTTTACTCAAAGAATAGTATAAACAATTATTTAAATTGTATTCAATATTATTTTTACTATTTTTAAATGTAAATTAGAAAATTTGGAATTTTAATTTTGTTTATGATAATAAAGGTTTGAACCTAGAAATTGGGCCTTCTTGAATTCATGATTAATATGTGATAATGTTTTGTTAAATTTTATTCAATTAATTATTGAAATTTATTTTTATTTTTCATTTTTCATGTCTAGCTTGTTCTGTGATATGCATTTTGCACCCAACATTTCTATCATATACATTTTGCACCCAAAAATTACGTAGTCGGGGGTTGGCGGAATAGCGGGTTCAAATTTTTCATTTTTCATGTCTACCGTGTTTTCTGATATATATTTTGCACCCAACACTTCTGTCATATACAGTTTGAACCCAACAATTATGGAGTCACAGGTTGCAGAGTCGTGGGTTCACATTGATAGTCATCCTTATGTATCATGAGTCCGACCCTAACTGAACACAACATGAGATTTAGTAATTTATAATATATTAAAACATTGTAGAAATATTTCTAGTAATTTATATAATGCTATAACACTTTTTACTTAATTAATAGTATAAACAATTATTTAAATTTTATTCAATATTATTAGTCCTTGTCATAGGCATAGAGGGACTATAGCAATTGATAAGTTGTTGACTACATATTAGTTTGTCCTTTGACCATAAAAATTTGCAAAATACATATTGTTGGAGCTAGGGAATTAAATATATGTATATTTTTATAATAAAAAGTACCATATATGTACTAATCTGGTTAGATAAGAGATTGGAGGTGTTATTGTGAGCTTCACTATTCTCAATGTTTTATATGGAAACATATCCAAAAAATTTCTCGTATAGAGTCTTTTTGAATAATATATTTTTCTTGTATATTGCTTGAAGGTGGATTAAGGCTAGCATTAGTTCGAATGTTTGTATTAGCATTTTCTGCTAGCTGAATATAATCCTAAGTTTTGTTATGTACCAAGAATATTGAAATGTTTTGATATCCAAGCTTTATAGTGATTGCAAATTCCAAAGTTTATAACGTTCTTGGAAGATTTATTTTTGTTTAAATGTATTGACACTTTTCTCGAGATGCCTCAATAGGCCTCACAACTAAAATATTTACATGAGGCGACACCCTCCAACAGGCCTGACAACTTGAATATTTGCATACCACGAGGTCCTTAGTTAGCCTGACAGCCTTAAATGTTTATGTAAATACGCTTCTCAGAGTACATTTATCCTTGAAATTTTCCATACAGTAACAGTGAATTTGCACAGTCTTGTTTGTCTACCGCCAGTTCAACAACCATTGTATTTTTCATCCTTCTTTTACCTTTGCAATGGAATTTCCTTATCGTTGAATCTATATACATTGTTTACTGATTCAGTGAGTGATTCTTATTTGTTGGTTTCTCAATTGTTGCTTATTTTTGTTTCGTTCGCGAGTCAACCTGTACTTCTGCATTTCAACGTTTCAGAGTAAGTTTAGATGCCATAGTTTCATTTTCTATTCATTGTTTGTTTTTGAGTGTTTGCAGTCTGCAAGTAAGAATGTTTGATATTAATATTAAATATCTTATTCATTATTAATATGTGATAATTTTTTGTTAAATTTTATTCAATTAATTATTGAAATTTATTTTTATTTTCCATTTTTCATATCCATCTTGTTTTGTTCTATATATTGTGCACCCAACACTTCCGTCATATACATTTTGCACCCAACAATTACGCAGTGGTCGGTTGCAGACTAACGGGTTCACATTTATAGTCATGCTTATGTATCACTAGTCTGACCCCGACCGACTGCAACATGAGATTTAGTAATTTATAGAATATTATAACATTGTTCAAAGATTTATAGTAATTCATATAATGCTATAACACTTTTTACTTGCATAATAGTATAAACAATTATTTAAATTTTATTCAATATTATTTGTAATGTTTTTAAATGTAAATTAGGGATTTTGGAATTTTCATTTTGTTTATGATAATAAAGGTTTATACCTAGAAATTGATCCTTCTCGACTCTACAGTTAAAATAGACAAATCAAATTTATGATATCTATCTTATAATATTAATATTAAATATAGTATTCATTATTAATATGTGATAATGTTTTGTTAAATTTTATTCAATTAATTATTGAAATTTATTTTTATTTTTCATTTTCCATGTCCATCTTGTTCAGTGATATACATTTTTCACCCAACACTTCTGTCATATATAATTTGCACCCAACAATTACGGAGTCACAGGTTGGCAGAGTCACGGGTGCACATTTTTCATTTTTCATGTCGAGCTTGTTTTGTGATATACTTTTTGCACCCATACTTTTTGCACCCAACACTTCCGTCATATACATTTTGCACCCAACAATTATAGAGTCACGAGTTTACATTTATATTCACTCTTTTGTATCATGAGTGACCCCGACTGACCGCAACATGAGATTTAGTAATTTATAAAATATTATAACATTGTAACAAAATTTATAGTAATTTATATAATACTATAACACTTTTTACTTAAATAATAGTATAAACAATTATTTAAATTTTATTCAATATTATTTTTAATGTTTTTAAATGTAAATTTGGAATTTTGATTTTACTTATGAAAATAAAGGTTTGTACCTAGAAATTGATCTTTCTTTAATCTATAGTTAAAATGGATATATACTTGTATAAATTAAATTAAATTTATGATATCAATCCTATAATATTAATATTAAATTTATTATCCTATAATATTTTTCATTTTTCATGTCGAGTTTGTTCCTTAATATAAATTTTCTACCCAACACTTCAGTCATATAGATTTTTCACGTAAAAATTACAGTCACAGGTTCACATTTTTCATTTTTCATATCGAGCGTGTTTCGTGATATAAATTTTGCATCTAACACTTCCATCATACACATTTTGCACCCAACAATTATGGAGTCGCGGGTTCAAATTTCTAATCATGCTTATGTATCACTAGTCCTACCCCGATCGACCACAACATGAGATTTAGTAATTTATAGAATATTATAACATTGTACCAATATTTACAGTAATTCGTATAATGCTATAACACTTTTTACTTAAAGAATAGTATAAACAATTATTTAAATTATATTTAGTATTATTTTTAATGTTTTTAAATGTAAATTAGGAATTTTGGAATTTTGATTTTGTTTATGATAATAAAGGTTAGAACCTAGAAATTGATCATTCTTGAATTCATTATTAATATGTGATAATGTTTTGTTAAATTTTATTCAATTAGTTATTGAAATTTATTTTTATTTTTCATTTTTCATGTTGAGCTTGTTCTGTGATATACATATTGCACCCAACACTTCTGTCATATACATTTTGCACCTAACAATTATGGAGTCAGGGCCGCTATTCACATTTTTCGTTTTTCATGTCTATGTTTTTCACCCAACACTTCCGTCATATACATTTTGGAGTTGTTGGTTGCAGAGTCACGGGTTCACATTTATAGTCATCCTTATGTATCATGAGTCCAACCCCAACTCACTGCAACATGAGATTTAGTAATTTATAAAATATTATAATATTGTACCAATATTTGTAGTAATTTATATAATGCTATAACACTTTTTACTTAAAGAATAGTATAAACAATTATTTAAATTTTATTCAATATTATTATTCTTTGTCGTAGGCATATAGGGACTATAGCGATTGATAAGTCGTTGAATACATATTAGCTTGTCCTTTGACTAGAAAAATTTGCATAATACCTATTGTTGGAGCTAGGGAATTAAAAACATATATTTTTTTATAATAAAAAGTACCATATATGTACTGATCTGATTGGATAAAATATTCGAGGTGTTATTGTTGGCTTCGCTATTCCCAGTTTTTTATATGGCAACATATCCAAAAATTTTCTCATATACAGTCTTTTTGAATCGTATATATTTTCATGTATATTGCTTGAAGGTCGATTAATGCTAGCATTAGTTCAAATGTTTGTATTAGCATTTTCGGCTAGCTAAATATATTCCTAAGTTTTGATATGTACTCAACATATTGAAAGGTTTTGATATCCAAGCTTTATAGTGATTGTGAATTCCAAAGTTTATAATGTGTTTGGTAGATGTATTTTTGTTGAAATGTATTGACACTTTTTTCCAGATGCCTCAAAGGCCTGATAACTAAAATGTTTACATGAGGCGACATCCTCCAACAGGCCTGAAAACTTAAATGTTTGCATACCGTAAGGTCCTTAGACATCCTGATAGCCTTAAATGTTTATGTAAATACACTTCTCGGAGTACATTTATCCTCTAACTTTTCCATACAGTAACAATGAATTTGCACAGTCTTGTTTGTCTACCGCCAGTTCAACAAACATTGTATTTTTCATCCTTCTTTTACCTTTTCTATGAAATTTTGTTATCGTTGAATCTATATACATTGTTTACTAGTTCGGTGAGTGCTTATTCTTTGTTGGTTTCTCGGTTACTGCTTATTATTGTTTCGTTCGTGAGTCGACCTACACTTCTGCATTTTAGCGTTTCAGAGTAAGTTTCGATGCCATAGTTTCATTTTCTATTCCTTGTTTGTTGTTTAGTGTTTGGAGTCTGCAAGTAAGAATGTTTTCTTATTTGTAGTGGCATGGTCCTTGTGTGTTTTCGGTTCCTTCTGTGCTTGGGATACAGTTTCGTAATCGTTGGAGATACATATGTTGTTTACTAGGTTGTTGGTTCTTGCTGGCTCATTGGTTCGTGGGTTGATGGTTTTGTTTAATTGGCTCGATTTTACGCTTTGGGGCCCTCTGGGTGCAGTTCGGCCTTTTCGTTCTTTCTCATTGTCTAGTTCTTGTTTTCTTATGTTTGATTCGACCTTGTAGGTTTAGGGTCCATCGGCGGTGGTTGGAGCTTTTATTTTTATTTATTTTTGGCTTATTCTTGTTTTTTGGGGTGCTTTACGGTGTTTAGCCCCTGCAACCAGGAGTCGACATGCAGTTGTGTTATTTTCCCTCTCTACAGAGTTCGATATCTATTTTTCTGTGAGATTTTTTTGGTGCTTCAATGATGGCATGAAAGAAAATAGTTGCATGCAAAATTGTTGGAGGATTACATGTGAAATTGCCATATCCGTTGTTTTTTTGTTAGCATAACGCAGGCTACATTTATAGACCATGTATGGTCATATGTGTTGATCTAAAATTACATGCTCTTTCTCTTCTACACAGACTGTTGTGCTTGAGGTATGATATGTACAACAAAGATTCTGCAAGATTATATTTGGATGTCTGGAAGCATGTCTGGGTAGTTTTCCACGGAAAACCAAATACTTGTATCGTGGGAACAATAGTCTGTGTAGAGTATAAATAATATGTATTTTAATCAGTGGAAGAATATATGAATAATTTGGCATGGAAAACCAAAAATCGTTTAGCTACGCCCATGCAATTTCGTGATATTTTGTGTCTTGTAATATATTTTGGGCAGGGAAAAAAATTACATGTTTACAACCATGGATGGAGAAACAAAAAGGTTCATGATTATGCCTATCCTCTAGACTGTTTGTTGAGTCTGGTTTACTGTTAGTACATATTGCTTGTCATGCGATGCATACCAGCTTTCATTCGTGTTCATTGTGTTTTGTGTGTTCCCACATTCAAACAAACAAAATAGTTGGAGAAAACGAGGGAGTCTTGACTGCATCGGTTGAATAGGATATAGAAAGGTGCATGCTTATATTGTTATTTCATATTGCGTTGTTTTGTATTTCATTTATGGTCTATATATGTGTTCACCTAGTTTATTATATGTACATGTTGTCTTCCTTTGTACATGGTAACTTATCTTCATTACATGCCTTCTTGCATACTAACCTGCTTCATGTTCGTTGTCTTTTCGTTGCATTGGTGGATTTAAACAAACATAATAGATGGAGATGGCGATGGGCTCTTCGGTGGGTAAATAGAACTATTTCTCTTTCTTTTAGATGTTTGTCTTCATACTAACTTTCCTTCATGTCCATTTCATGTCCATTTCATATTCAGCATTGCTGCCTTGGAAAAAACAGGTTGCTTTGACAAGGAGATGAATTGTTCTGTGCAACAACAGAGGGTTATGTTGTACAATCTTCTAAAAAGTATACCAAGTGTGGTGGTAAATTAAATATACAAACCGGGTGGGGGCATATAATATTAGACTTGAAAACGATGGCTTGGTAGCAATGGGCCTTTGTGCCCTCCCTATTTCTACTTTTTCCATTTTATATTATCCAATTTGTTTTCTAATTCATTTGCTTTGTGTGATTTCCAAAAATGCCTTGGTGCATCTGTTTACAGACTAATGGTTTCATAGTTGTGGTCATGATTCTACCTTGTTCCATAGTTACCTACTTTCTCGATTGTGGGTGCCAGGATGCTAGGTTGAACATTTCTCCCCTGCCTTCCGATGGTCCACGATATATAGATTGGCCATCGTACCCCACCCTCATGCCTTGTTTACTGTCAAAAATTTGTCCAGTTAAAAAAAATTGATCATTACAATTTTATGGTTATTTAGTCCTTGCGATGGACAATATACAATGCATATGTGTGTTTAGTCTTGATGTTCATCTGCACATGCTTGCATTAAAAAAAGTTGGACTAGTGACATGGGCATGAGTAGTCAGTCATCCCAGACATCAACAGACTGACAAGGCCAAAGGTAAAGATTCAAATGTTGTTCTCTTACTATATTTACTAAAAAAATATCCTCGGGTATATATTCATCTATGGCATGGTGGATATCTTGATGTCAACTGCAATGCATAGTTTGCACTTCACAAGAAGTATCAACAAGTACAAGCGAGACACCAAACGTGTTGCATGTTTTATAGACTAAGAGGTGTGGTTTCAAAACTCTGGATCCATATTTCATCGAATCTATGTGTGTACTTGTAGATTTATGCCAGTGAAAGAAGAATACCAAAAATAAAAATAAAAAAATACACATTACCATTAACTTTAGTTTTCCTGTTCAAAAGTTGTCACCAAGTCTAGAGTTGTAACATCGAAAGTGCTATCAATAGAGGTATTTAATAGCTGTTGAAGTGGACAAGTGTTTGTCGGGGACATAATGGTCATCTATAGAACCTACTTGGACAAGGCAAACAAAAGTAGATCCATTATGCGTGCTGACATGACAGACAAGGAGGCTATGATGACAGTGACATTGACTGTTCCTCCACAACTTGTCCAGAAACATGCAGAAAAGATATTGTCGGGTAATGGGATATCCATTAAAAATTTTAATATATTATCGAAAGAAGTATATGACTCTGGTGATTGCGATTGAATTATTTCACTGAACGAAACAAGCATTGTGGAAAAATTTCCCGATGTTTTTTCAGAATATCGTTTCATCTCGGACTCGACTATCAGCCAACGTGCAGAGAGGAATGATATTTAACCAATCAAAATGATTGGCAAAGCTATCACATTGGAAAGAAAACTTGTCTCTCAACACATTCTCCATATAAAGGATGAAGAGTCGGACAACCACAAGGCAATGGTACTGCTTTTCATATTTAGTTTTGTCCTTTACTTTCACATGTGAATGTATCTTGGGTAAGTTACACAAATATTCCACTGTTCCATGTTGCAGCTACAATTGTTTGATATGTATTCATTTTTTTTTTTCAATCAAATAATAATTGCATAAAGAGTAGATTCCACTTATGTTGTTCAAAAATATAACAAAGAAAATGGATGTTAGAGAAAGGATCTTTCAGACAACCCACGCAATGTTTGTAACCGAGTTACGAGAAGATATAGTACATGATCTGAAGAAACTAGCTATCTCTACAATTGTTGTGCATATACATACACAAAATCATCCTCACTTTTCTTATAGAAATAGCCTTCAACAAATTTATGCGGCCTATTTATTTATTTAT
>ML779881.1:674479-698992 GCA_009831015.1 Picea engelmannii | reverse complement strand
GGGGTTGCAGTTTTGTATTACATTGTTCAATGTATTAATTCCTATGCTCGTGTTCCTAGGTGGAATGTGTTTTAGTTGCAGCCAATGTGTACTCGACGCCCTTTGAACCTGTATGTGAAAAATGCAACTCTCCTGCTTCTGCCTCCGCTTTTAGAACTGATGATACAATTGATTGTCTGCAATGCAGTGAAAAATTTCCATATATATATGTATATACATTGTGTCAATGGTGTCATCCAAAACGTGGGCAACACAACCATGCATTGTATAGTTAGGAAGAATCTATTACAAAATGTTCTTCCTAAGTTAGCAGAGTTGTCATATGAAACGTATCTACAGAAAAAGGCAAGGAGTGTGTACATGCTGCGGGAGCTTCAGATACATAGAAATTTCACCCTAAATGAGGACAATGCTTCAGATACAGATAATTAGCAAGGGTATGTCTTGAACCCTTGTTTTTAAATTCTTAATGCTTATTTTGTTAATATAACACAGAAGGGTTAAGTCGCCATTGGTTGGACTGCAATGCATCTTTTTATTTATTTATTTTACCTCTACATCTCAGTTCTCTGACCAGGCACCTTCCACGTAGGACATTCCTGCATCTTAACCAGTGAAACCGACACCTGTGCGTTATGCTTGAAGGCTGTAATCTCCTTTTTTTATTCAGTTAACAAACTACATTTTGCCCAGACCGTGTATGGTTCTATTACAAATTTGAGCATGGTTTTATTATCATCGAGTGTTGTCCCATTCACTGATTGAATATCTTTCTTTTCCCTTCAGTTACAGTTTAATTATAATGCAGATATTGTCTCTAATGGCTAGATCTAAAACTGTGACTTCTTGTTAATTTAAATGGCAAACCTAAACTACAATATAACATGCCATATTAAATTGCCGTGTTAATATTGTTTAGGGAAAATGTGGCAGTAATGTGGCCTGCTATTATTTTTATTGGCAATTCTAAAATGGAAACATAAGCGCAATATAAAATACAACATTAATATTGTTTAGGGAAAATTTGGCGGTAATGCGGCTTGTTATTATTTTTATTGGCAATTATAAAATGCAAACATAAGCGCAACATAAAATACAACATTAATATTGTTTAGGGAAAATTTGGCGGTAAGGTGGCTTGTTATTATTTTTAAATGGCAATATAAATGTTAAAATTAAATATCAATATTAGTATTGTTTTATGGAAGGTTTGGTGGCAATGTGACTGTTGTTATCTTAAATGGCAAGAATTATGGCAATTATTAAAGGCGATGATAAAGTTGTTTATGTAACTAGATCCTTGTGGTAAACTGTAAGGATAAAGTCATTATGATACTATGATGAATCATGCGAGAGTAAGGATCTGGTGACACAACTAAAGGGGGATGTTCGGATTAGAAACTTATCCATGTAATGTTATGGTTACTTCCTACATTGTTATTGCCATGTTAATTATTAAATTGCTATTTAGTTGGTGGTGAAGTGGTCCTTATTGTTAAGTTTGCAAGGCATTAAATTGTAACTGCAATGTTATTTAATTAGCTGTTATTAAATGGTCATTTAATTGTTATTGCAATGTTAGTTAGTTGCACTGTTAACTATTGAATTGCTCTTAGTTGGTGGTGAAGCGGTCCTTATTGTTTAAATTTGCAATGCCTTTAATTGTAACTGTAATGTTATTTAATTAATGGTTATTAAATGGTCATTTAATTGTTATTGCAATGTTAGTTAGCTACAATGTTAACTATTAAATTGCTCTTAGTTGGTGGTGAAGCAGTCCTTATTGTTTAAATTTGCAATGCGTTTAATTGTAACTATAATGTTATTTAATTAATGGTTATTAAATGGTCGTTAAGTTGTTATTGCAATATTAGTTAGTTGCAAGGTTAATTATGTAATTGCTAGTAGTTGGTGGTGAAGCATGAAATGCATTGTTATTCAACGGTAATGCTAGGATAATGTTAGATGGAAGGATGTTGTTAAATTATTGAAATTGCTACTGAAAAAGTTAATGTTATTAATAGTTTAGTTGACATGGTTATGTTATGGAGATGTGATGGTAGTTTCACTATGATTTAGTGAACCTGGATTTTGCAAATAAACTAATGTACATTGTTAAGACTGGGATGGTACTCGTCACTTAATGGAAAAAAAATGGAGAAATTGATCTATGATTGATGTCTTCAGGTCTCAATAGTGGTTGGTCGATATTAAAGTCCTCCCGACTTGCGTCTCCCGTAGAGGTCATGATTGTCCCTGATTTTGTAGTACTTGGTGGTATTGCATTGCGTGGTCTGCTTGCGTCGGGAGGGATGTAGACACCTTCAGTAGCCTTAGTATATATGTCTGTGTGTTTTTCTGCGTCAAGAATCCAGTGCCGTATCAAGAGTCTTGGGCCCTTAAAGGAAGGGTTTCCACTCTTGCGACACACCTGAGGGGATTACTAGTTTTTGCCTGAGTAGCAGGAGCCTATCTGACCTTCTCTCTCTCCGGAGCAGACAACTAAGATTAAATTCCCTACTTTCCTATGCATAAATAGTAAGACCTACTACTATGGATTCTTCCTTCTGTGTTCGTACGGTACCTAATCCAGTATGTCATTTATTGTTGAAGATATTGTGGGGTGCCTTGGTCTTGGGTAGTATTTGCTTGCAGTTCTTGTTGTGCGCCTTACGTATTCTTGTTGTGATAGTCATGGTTGCATCTTGTTAGTCGTCGAGTGGCAACGTAGAGTCCAGTGTGTCTGTTTCCCCTCCTACACGCACGCACTCACTTTTAAAAGAAAAAAAAAAATTCACCTATTATCAGCGTCATGGTCGTAACGAGGAGGTCATTACAAGTTCATCGAATCTATGCGTGTACTTGTAGATTTATGCTAATGAAAGAAGAAGACCAAAAATAAAAATAAAAAAATACACACTACCATTCACTTTAGTTTTCCTGTTCAAAAGTTGTCACCAAGTCTAGAGTTGTAACATCCAAAGTGCTATCAATAGAGGTCTTTAATAGCTGCCGAAGTGGACAAGTGTTTGTCGGGGACATAATGGTCATCTATAGCACCTACTTGGACAAGGAAAACAAAACTAGATCCATTATGCATGCTGACATGACAGACAAGGAGGCTATGATGACAGTGACATTGACTGTTCCTCCACAACTTGTCTAGAAACATGCAGAAAAGATATTGTCGGGTAATGGGATATCCATTACAAATTTTAATATATTATCTAAATAAGTATATGACTGTGGTTATTGCGATCGAATTATTTCACTGAACGAAACAAGCATTGTGGAAAAATTTCCTGATGTTTGTTTAGAATATCGTTTCATCCCAGACTCGACTATCAACCAACATGCACAGAGGACTGATATTTACCCAATCAAAATGACTGGAAAAGTTGTCACATTAGTGAGACAACTTGTCTCTCAACACATTCTCCATATAAAGGATGAAGAGTCGGACAACCACAAGGCAATGGTACTTCTTTTCATATTCAGTTTTGTCCTTTACTTTCACATGTGAATGTATATTGGGTAATTTACACAAATATTGCACTGTTCCATGTTGTAGCTACAATTGTTTGATATGTATTCAATTTTTTTTTTCAATCAAACAATAATTGCATAAAGAGAAGATTCCACTTATGTTGTTCAAAAATATAACAAAGAAAATGGATGTTAGAGAAAGGATCTTTCAGACAACCCACGCAATGTTTGTAACAGAGTTGCGAGAAGATATACTACAAGATCTGAAGAAACTAGCTATCTCTACAACTGTTGTGCATATACATACACAAAATCATCCTCACTTTGCTTATAGAAATAGCCTTCAAAAAATTTATGCGGCGTATTTATTTATTTTTTATTTTTTTAAGGGGGGGGGTTTGTAGTTTTGTATTACATTGTTCAATGTATTAATTCCTATGCTGGCGTTCCTAGGTGGAATGTGTTTTAGTTGCAACCAATGTGTACTCGACGCTCTTTGAACTTGTATGTGAAAAATGCAACTCTCCTACTTCTGCCTCCGCTTTTATAAGTGATGATACAATTGATTGTCTGCGATGCAGTGAAAAATGTCCATATATATATATATATATATATACATTGCGTCAATGGTGTCATCCGAAATGTGGACAACACAACCATGCATTGTATAGTTAGGAAGCATCTGTTACAAAATGTTCTTCCTAAGTTAGCAGAGTTGTCGTATGAAACGTATCTACAGAAAAAGGAAAGGAATGTGTACATGCTGCGGGAGCTTCAGATACATAGAAATTTCACCTTAAATGAGGACAATGCAATTTTTCATATCGGCTGGAGAAGGGAAAATAATATATATATCAAAATTTGGCAGGAAACGAAAATACCTCATGTGTCTTTGCAATATTTCTTCAACATCCCAATGAATGTTCGTCGGACTTGGCTTGGGATTGCATGCATATAAGATTGTTTGGTCCAAAAAATGGAAGCATGGCAGAAAACCCCATATATCCCATGGCCCTGGTTATTTTCTACTGGGAACATATAACATATGAAAGATAAAATGAATGCGGTGACGTCTTTTCTTTGTATATCAAATTGTTTGTTGTAAAGGTCAATGGGTCGTGCTCTATGGAACCTTCTGGGAACTTGCTTGTGGTTTGTTTTAAGTTTGCTTGGTTCTTGGTTGTGTGGTTCATCTCTCAATTTGTATATCGCGGAACTCCAACTATTGTTTGGAGAACATAAAACAATATAATTGAATTTTTTAGCTAGTTGGCCCGCAGATCCGCCTAACAATTTCTATGGAGCTGTGACATGAGTGAAGTATGTGGCTTGTTTTAGAAGATTACATTGATTGATGAACTTGGTGAAATTATTGTCCTCAAATAATTTTAAATCAATGAATATATACTATGCAAAGTGCAATTGTGCTATCCTATCAAGAAGAGGACCTTATAATTAAAATTGGTCGTTGTTTTGACATTTTTGCTTAATCAGTGAACTCGGAAAATTAACATCCTTGAATAATTTGAAATGAACGAATATATAGTGTGCGGAGTGAAATTTTGCTATCATATGAAAAAGACGCCCTTAAAATTAAAATTGGTCGTTGTTATTCTTGCGGTGATAGAATTTAAAAAAACTTTCTTTTCTTTCCTTTATTTTAAAAAAATAAGTGATTTAACATCCTTTAATAATTTAATGTAATTCAATTGTAGAATATAAATATCTAATATTGGTAATTTAGTATTTGAAAATAATGTTTTTAGATAAAGTTAGATATAATGACTATCCGTAAACAATTGCAATCTTGAATCTGCCAGTCCTGGGGTCCTGTCGATTTGTATGTCCCGAAACTCTAAGTGTTGTTTGGAGGACACGGGACAATAAAACTGCAATGTTGAGCGAACCAACCTGCAAGTGTTCCTATCAATTTGTACATCGTGGAAGTCTGGGTGATATTTGTAGGAAATAGAACAATAGAGACTTAATTTTGATCCCACCAGGCCAAGAACCCACGATCCAAGAAGTGCCTAAGTATGGAATGAGGGATCCGCATATGCTCTATAAAATCTCATGTCAATACTTTATAAAAGTACATGTTTACTATGTATTGCTCCTTTTTTGAAAAACTTTTATATCACTCGCTCGACGAAATTGTACAAACTTTCTTGTCTAATTAAATTCTGCAATATCAATTTTAATATTAATAATTTAGTAAATTGAAAATAATGTTTTTAGATATGTGAGATAGTTCATATGGATTACCATCCATGAACAATGGAAAACTTGAACCCGCCAGTACTTGAGTCCATCTGTCAATTTGTATATTTCAGAAATCTGAGTGCTATTTGGAGGACACAAACAATCAAAGTGCAATGTTGAGCCATCTAGCCCACAGGTCCGCTTGTCAATTTCTATATCATGGAATTGTGGGTTCTTTTTGTAGAGAACGAAACAATATAGGACCAATTTTCAGCCTGCCAGCTAGAAAATTCATGATCCAAAGAGTGGCTAAGTATGGAATGGCGGATCTATACATGCTCTATAAAAATTTCATGTCCATAATTTATAAGAGTACATACTTAGTATGTATTAATCATTTTTCAGAAAAGTTCTAGGTGCAAAAGTTGGTGGATTCACGACTTCATATTTCACATACTTTTATATCACCAGCCTGACCAACCACTTCTCCATTTGACATTCTAATAAACGAATATAACCCGGCCCAAGTCCAATTGTTCTATGACATGAACACAAGGACCTTAAAATTCAAATAATTGGCAAGTCTGTTTGTCAATTTGAATATCGCAGAAATGTGGATGTTATTTGTATGGCATAGAACAACAAAGTCCCAATTTTGAACCCGTTGGCCTGAGAATTCGCCATAAAAATAGTGGCTAAGTATGGAATTACAGATCCGTACATGGTCTATAAAATGTCATGTCCATAGTTTGTAGAAGTAGATATTTACTATGTATTACCTGTTTCCTCCGAATGTTGTTTAGAAGACAAAGAACAATAGAACTACAATGTTGAAGGACCCAGTCCCCATCTTTGGTTGTTAATTTGCATATGGTAGAACTCTCAGTTCTATTTGTAGGATACAGAGCAATAGAGGCCCAACTTTGAGCCTACCAGACCGAGAATCTGCAATAAAAAAAGTGGCCAAGTATGAAATTGGAGATCCGTACAAACTCTATAAAAAAGTCATGTCCATACCTTGTAAGAGCTCATACTTAGTATGTATTACTCATTTTTTAGAAAACTTCTACATGCATAAGTTGGAGGATTCACGACCTCGGGTTTCAATTACCTTTAGATGACCACCCCGACCAACTGCTTCTTCCGTTGATATTGTAAGAAGCGAATATAAAGTGGTCCAAGTCGAAATTTTCTATTAAAACAACACGAGGCCCTTAAAATTGAAATAGTCCACAAATCCTCTTGTCAATTTCTATATCGTGGAACTATCGGTGCTATTTGTAGGGAACGAAACAACAAAGACCCAATTTTGATCCCGCTAGCCTAAGAACCCGCGATCCAAAAAGTGACCAAGTATGGAATGAGGCATGCGTACATGCTCTATAAGATCTCATGCCCATAATTTATAAAAGTACATACTTGGTATGTATAACTCGTTTCTTGCGAAATTTTGTAGGTGTGGAACTTGACAGATACACGTGTTTATATTTCCACACACTTTTATATCAGTAGCCCGACCGCCCACTTTCCTGTTTCATATTTTACAAAAATTTTGGAACACAAGTTTCCAAATACGTAGGTTTTTCTTTGACATAAGATATTTGACATCCTTTTATAATTTTATGTAATTAAATTGTACAATATCAATATTTAATATTAATACTTTAGTTTTGAAAATAATGCTTTTTTGTAGTGTTACATAGTTTATAGGGATCACCGATCCGAGTTATTTTCGGCACGAAATGAGAGTGGAGATAATTTTTGGCACGAAATGAGAGTAGAGATATAATAAAGAAATGCATAGAGATATCGCGTATATCCAATAATATAACATAAATATATCATAGATGCAACCATAAACACAGAGATAGAGTAATACACGATTTCTATTAATGAAAGAAATGTACAGAGATTGTAAAATATAGAGTGAAAGACTCGCTAGAATGGTGGCAGCTTATCTCTGAGAAGAGATGTGACGGCTACTCGCATTCGCAAGAAGATCATTACAATGAGGCTCTGAAGGCCCTTTTACAATAAACGGGAATGCCAAAATTCCTAGACATCCAAAAATCTAACCCTAGGAGATGAAGCGCCAAAAGTCATGTGGGCCCCGTTTGGGTAAGTTGGTGCATCAACTTCCCGGGGTCGTAACTTTTGCATACGATCTTCGTTTTAGGCGTGTGATAACTCGTTGGAAAGGTATCATCGAGGAGATTCATTTTGGGGGCTCAATCATGCCTTCAACTATCATTGAGAACCTCTATCTCGAAAAACCTTCATTTAGGCCCTCAAAATGGCCCCGGAAGTTAAAACCTGCTAAAAATAGTAAATTGCCAAAATTGCTAGAAAGTCGTTTTGAGCCATTTGGAAAAGGTGGGTGGCCACCGATATCCACCTGGATCAATCACCATCCGTAAAAAATTGAAAGGTTGGGCTCGCCAACCGTGGAGTCCATATGTGAATTTGTATATGGTGGAAGTCTGAGTGTTGTTTGAATGACAAATAACAATAGAAATGTAATGTTGAGCGAGCCAACCCACAAGTCTTCCTGTTAATTTGTATATTGCAGAGCTCTTGGGTGTTATTTGTAGCTAATGGAACAATAAAGGACCAGTTTTGAGCCCGCCATACTAAGTACCCACAATCCAAATATTGGCTTAAGTATGAAATGCGAGAATAGTGCAATGCCCGAGTACCCCGCAGGTCCACTGACCAATTTGTATATCGCAAAATTCTGAATGTTATTTGTAAGCCACCGAACAATGGATACCCAATTTAGAGCCCTCTAGTATAAGAACCCGTAATCCAAAAATTTCCTAAGTATCGAATTTGGAATCTGTACATGCTCTATAACATCTCATGTTCATACTTTATAGTACATATTTATTGTGTATTACTCATTTTTCCAAAAATTTGTAGTTTATCTTTTCTCTCTTCTTTTCCTTCTTGAAACGTGGGTTCCTACATAGGCGGGTTTAACATTATGTTTCCATTGTTCTGTGCCTTGCAACTAACACCCAGAGTTCTGTGATTTACAAATTTGCAAACAAACCCCCCTTCATCTCATATGCTTTCACTTTCTGTTTACCTGGTCCTTTTTCCAAATGTCTCATGATTTTATATAGAAAATACCAGGTTCAAAAATATACAAATTTCCCTCTCCCCATTGTGCTTCCACTATTCCCCTGCTTAGAAACAACAACCAAAATTTTGCCACATAAAAATTGATGGCCGATATCTATCATTGAGATGCAATATGACCATTAGCCTTTCACATCTCCTGGGTATATCTTCTTCCCTTCTTCTTTTGTAACCTGCCTAACTGCTTTCCATACTTAGGTATTTCTTAGAATTGGTTTCGCGGGTTGGCTGGTGCCTTTCCATAATTATCCATCACCGTTGCCTTCGTACTTGTTTCTAGATATGCAATAATTAATATTTAATGCTAGTAGTTCATCCTGCAGGAACCATTAATATTGTCATTAATGTCCGGAAGTCCCGAGAAGATTTGTCATTACTATGAATTAAACTAATATTTGCGCACAAGTATGTTATCCTTTCCATGTATTCATTTCAAACACAATGCAATCTTTTTTTTGTCTATTGTGGCTTGCACTTTTAAGAAATTTCTAATTCTGAATCTCTCTTCGTCGTCACCGCCACATTCACACTTTTTTTCTAATTATGCAATTAGTGAGATGTGATGGTGACAAGTCATTCTGCATGAACCCTAGAGATTGCCATTGATCAACGAAAGGCTCAAGGAGATATTCCATTGATACGCATTAAACCATAATTTGTGGAGAGTTATATTATCCCTCCCCGATTTTCATTTCAAACACTGTCTTGAGCTTGTGAAGTTGTGGCGGTAGTTCTGTCTAGATACAGTAAACACATTGGGGCATAATGTCTATAGGTTCCATTATTCCAAGGCATATTCTTACTACTCATCTCCCTCCGCTCAGGAGAAAAACACGATATGGTCCCTTGGTACACTAAGAGATATATTTCAAGATAAACAATTCCAAGGAAACCCTCCTTGGTGAGAAAACCTGCCCAGTTGAATTCATGGTTGGTGCAAAGGTTGATGTCATGAATTTTGAGCCAGAAGAATATGATTTGATGGGAAATGATACGACAATGGATGATGGCAATGCAAAGACTCTTCCCACTCTTGCGCCCAAATTGAAATCAATCATAATAGATGGAACTTCCTGGCTCGATGATGGAGGTCCTCATAACACCAAAAGGAGTTTCAGAAAAGAAACCGGCGATAAACACAATAGCCACTTTGCAGCATAAAAATAGGAATTCTAGAGTTCAAAATTAGTCCGTTCTGGGGGGAAGATTTTCACTGTAATGTAATGATCTGTTGATGCTCCCAGAGATATATTTCAAGCCAAAATATTATTCACTAGCGGGACTAGTGTCCAGTTCTCTTGATATACAATTAACATCTTCGGGAATCGGGTCCAAAGCTCTCACTGCTGCAAGGCATTTTTGTACTAGTCATCTCCTTCCACCCAAAATGGACTAATTTGGACCTTTGAAATTGCACGTGAAAGATGTGCTCCTGAATTTGTTTTTACTATGCAGAGGCAGTTTCAGCTAAGAGTTATTCCATTTTACCTACAACGTTTTTCATCTTCTTCCTCACAGGAAGCTTCTGAAAACTATCAAATTCAACACATGATGATTCATTGAGAAGAAAAATGCGAGGATGTTGCATACCGTGGATCCTGTGTCTGTGTTTGTCCCAAATACATTCAATGTTTTGGCCTATATAATTGGGTCTAATTTCTAAGAATTCATGTACAATATTCAGTGTTTTTCTTATTTTCTTAAATGGATTTTCTATTAAAAAGTAATTTCCTTCGACTCTTCATTGTTTCTTCTTTTCCGGATTTAACGCATTTTCTCATTGACATGGTTCAATGCTCTCATACTTCTTGGATACTGTGTTTACTTACACTATTTTTTCTAAGATGGAACATCTAACAATTATATGACAATGTATTGTGTTAATCCAACAGCCTTTTATGCAAACAAAAATGGATTAGACAGTTTCAAACCAACATTCAATTCTATTCGTAATGCAGATAGAACATAGAAATACCAATGTAGAATATTGCAGCAAAATCGTTATTCTTGTTTCTAGACATGTAATTATTAAGTTTTAATGCTAACAATCCATAATAAAAGAAGTTTAATACTTTAGTTAATATGTTTCAGTCATGGAAGAATGTATCAAGAACACAGTTACACCCACACGTTCCAATAAAATCTAATCTTCAACAAAGCATTTGCTGACAATTAGTTGAAAATGAAGTTTAGTAGTTAACTTAATATGTTGCAGTCATAGAAGAATGTATCAAGAACATATTTACACACATAGGTTGCAATAAAACCTAATCTTCAACAATGCATTTGCTAGAAATTAGTAGAAAATGATGGTTTTTCAACAATGAGGCTTCTTTGAAACCAATTTGCTCTTACGAAAATTTCCTTCTGCCTTTCTATTTTCCCATACTTTTATTCCCTATAGTTTCTCTTCCTGGTTAGTCAATCAATTTTTTTTCTGAAAAATTTCTTTCTGCGCAGTTTGGTGGATTGACGCATTTCCAACGATCGCAACCTCTTTCTTTAATATGACCTTCTATTGTTTTGTGTCCTACAACTAGCACCCAGAGTTCCACAATATACAAATTGAGAGGTATACTTGCGCGCTCACTGGGTCAACATTGCACTTCTACTTTTCCGTTACCTCCAAAAAACATTCGGAGCTCCGGGATATACAAATTGACAGACGGGCTCCAAGGCTCGCAATATTGACTTTGTTTACGAATGGAAAAGTGCTAAAATGAGCCATACTACATTTGTCCCACAAAAGATATATTAAAGGGAAAATCATGTCCTTTATAGTTTTGTGTCCCGCAAACAACACCCACAGTTCCGCACTATACAAATTGAAAGCACGCGTGGCTAGTGTTGTGGGATCACACTTGCACTCATGCTCTTTTATCATGACACTGACCGACCACTTCCGCATTCCATACCCAGAAACTTCTCCGACTATGAATTCACTTTTTTTTTTTGAAAGTGTATGCCTGCGTGAGTGGTCGATGTTGTGGGATCAAACTTGCACTCGTGCTCTTTTATCCTGACACCTACCGACCGCTTCCCCATTCCATACCTAGAAACTTCTCCGACCGTGAATTCTCGGCAGGCGGGCTCTACATTGGACTTATTTTGTTCCATGGTCTGCAAACAATACCGTCACTTCCACGATATACAAATTTGCAACCAGACTTAGATCATACCCTCTTCTGTATTATGGTCCACCTATCATGCCCTTTTCTGTGGTATACATTTTTCACTGAAAACTTTCGAGAAATAAATTTAACCGTCGAGTCCTCACATCTTTTGTGGAACTATTGTCACCCCATTTTGAAGCCCGTATGTCCGCTTTCCATACTTTGTCATTTATTCAAATTTCTTTGGTGGATCATCGGTTTGGCGGGTTGAAGAAATATTTAGTTCCTATTCGTTGTTTCATGTATCTGCGTCCCTTTGCAATTAGCAATTGCCAATTATATATAAGATATTATTTCTAGGCATGCAATTAGCAATTTTCCTATTCCATACCTAGCCACTTTTCCAGAATTCCCCAAATATACAAATCGGCCGCTGAACTGCCCCATCATCATCTCTTTCATTTTACACATTTTGCACTAAAAAATTTTGATACATAAAATTTGACCGTGCAACACTCGCCTGTCCTGAGTATTCCCGTAACCCTTTTTTGAATATCGTCCGAACACTTTTCAGACCTTGCCATTCTTTCCTTTCTCTCCATCGTCTTCGTCACCTTCATAGTTGTCTATAATAAAATAAAATTTATATATATATACACATATATTGTTTCTAAATATGGAATTACTGGCATTTAATTCTAACAGGTCATCATGCAGGAACCATATATATTGTCATTGATGGGAGAAAGTCTCAAGGAGATCTCCTATTGATGCGAATTAAGCCAACATTTGTGGGGGGGTTATATTATCCCTTTCGAGTGTTGATTTTAAAATCATGAAATGTCGTTCGCACGTTGTAGCCTTCACACATTGACAAAACCTCCAATCCTTAATTTTCTTCGCCATACCTGCCACCTTCACATTTCTAAATATGCAATAAATAAGATTTGCTGCTAACAATTCATCATTAAACAGTGAAAGGATCGAGGAGATTTCCCATTCATAAGCATTTAACCAAGATTTAGCAGAGAGTTACATTATTGACTCTAATTGTTCATTTAAACCATCATCTAGAGAAAAACAACATTCTCATAAACCTATGGCATCAACTCGACAACATTTATGTGGAGAAATAGTGAACATCCTCAGGTGCGAGCACAAGAACTTCTAGTGGTCCAGGGCATATTCTTATTACTAAACCTCTGTCGTAGAGAACCAAGTAATTCGAGGCTCTGGAATTTCTCATGCAGGCTATGTGTAACATCCCGCTCTGGCACACTTACCAAACTTATTCTTTGAGGACACTTGCTCGCAAGTGATCTAGATTTTTATGATGATAAAATTTTTTCCCTCATTACGATGCGTTAAGTTATATGACAGGATGTTTATACTACTTTGATGTAGACAGGTGTTGCTGACTCAGTTTCATTGAGTTTACAGGGTTTCGGACCTTGAGGATGCAGAGGCATCGGTGGAACTCCCTTGGACTCTGGATTGAGTCAGGGAGTGGGCTATTTGGGTTGTTTCATTTACGGTGATATTTTCTTGTTTTGATGATATGCTATTGATTTTATGATATGTTGTTGACATGATATGACATGATGGTTGATGATGCAGGCTGATGATAGCTTGCCGACCAAGACTCACATATGGAGTAAAGGGGCCAGACATAATTTCCAGAGAGGATGAGGGAGAGGTGTGGACAATAGCCCTGCCATAGCCTACTAGCACTCCAACCGTGGCTCGAACTGTAGGTTAATGATTACCTAGTTCGAGAGGATCCACGATGCCATAAGGGAAGACTGTGACAGTCGCTCACGATGATTCTAAGGGGTGCGCAATAAGGCGGGGGCCTTATTCCTTAGAGCCCTTAGTTTCCCACAAGTTTACCTAGAAGAGTGTTGACTCCAGGGGTTATAGATGTCTACCAATCCGTCAATTCGGTGAGTGGCACCCTTGGAGCATGTGGTGCATCCTGAAGGGCACGTCGCGCAAAAGAAACACAAGTGGGCGAGTGGCACCCTTGGAGCACGTGGCGCATCCTGAAGGGCACGTTGCGCAACATAAGCAAACGAGGTGAGTGGCACCCTTGGAGCACGTAGTGCGTCCTGAAGGGCACGTCGCATGGATGATGATGATGAGACAACCTAGACGACTCTAAGACCTTAACCCCTGATAAAATTCTTAAAACGACTCCCCTAATGAATTGTCACCTAGTTCAATCTAAACCTAAATTTAAAACATCTCAAAGATAAAATTCTGATAAGCCCTAAGAAAAGATCCTACAAAATTAAACATAAGGGCGTAAACTAAAACCCTCCTATGTGTTAGTTAAAGTCTTTTTAAACTAAGGGGGGGGTAAAGTAATGAGGGGGATAAATTAATTGAAACCCAGGGTTTTTTTTTTAAATTTTAAAGAAGATTAAAATTATTTAAGAGAGGGAGTATAAAACTTTAGGATTTTAAAAATATATTGAAAAGACTATTTAGCGAAATTATCATTTTGGGTTTAACAAAAAAAAATATATAACAAAAAAAAACAACGGAAATAATAATAAAAAGAGAGAAAAAAAAAATAGAAATGAGGAAACTTGTAATAAAGGAAACTTAATAAGGGAAAGTAGGAGACATAGTGTAAAAAGCGAAAAGGAATCATCATTTAAGGAGTTACAAAAAATCAAAAACTTCATTTTAGGAAAGTTATTAAAAGCATGAGAGGGGATCTAGGAACCCTAGGAGTAATTTTAGGAGCGACTTTAGGGGGAGTGAGGGAATTGAGTATTTTAATTATTAAAAAGAAATGAATTTTTGGAGAACCATGGGGATTAGTGACACTTGGACGACAGTGAATGTTTAGAGGTTTGTCATTAAAAAATAATTTAATAATGATTTAGGAAAGTAGGTGGGTCTCAAATTTCTATAAAGGAAGGGGAAAAGAAGGAAGAAGAGATGAACGATTAGCGTAATGTTACGTTGTCGGATTGTGGCTTGATGGATTGATTGTGAGGAGTTGGGTTTATCTCAGCTGTATTGGAGTGGTAGCTCAGCCTTGGAGGTGAGATGAGAAGCTAGTATTATCTCCGGATCTTGTGTGGCCCCTTTTCTACTTAGGGGGCTAAGGGGGAAGCAGAGTACCCCTAGCATTTGGCTGGGAGGTATCGGTGAGCTTTCTGCGGTTGGCGAGCGGGAGCTGCGAGGGGAGCGGACGTGGCACAGAGCACAGGACATCTTCTGAAGCGGGCGAGTGGCTATGGTATAATTTTAATTCTAGAGAAATCGTTTATAAATGGTTAGTGTTAAAATGTTTTTGATGTCATGCTCAAAAACTTGTTTCTGGCAATTTCGCTTATAAATGCTTTGTGTTAAAATGTTTCTGATGTCATGCTAAACCACTCATTCGGCAAATTCATTTGGATTGATTATTGTGTGCTAGTTCTGAAATTTTGTTGGGTTAAATCGTTAACGAATTGGGTTTTTGAAATTTTTCGATTTGTATTTGTTGGGCGTTCTCTTGATTACAGTGGGCAATTCGTTTATGATCTGTGTTTTAACTGATCTGGAAATGATCTGGCAATTCGTTTATGATCTGGATACTCCTTTTTGCTCCATGTTGTAATGTTTTAATGGTGTACGTCTTACTGGAATATATTCAGGCATTTTCATTTTATACTGTGGGCAATTCTTGTGTTTGGGGCGTTTTTATTACACTGTGAAAAATTCTTACCTTGGTCGTTTTTATTAATTTTGGTGGGCGAGTTATTTATATACCGTGAGATTTCTCAGGTTGGGCATTTTCATTTGATACCGTAAACCATTCTTGTATGGGGGCGTATTTATCACTTGCAGTGAGAAAATTCGTACATGGGTCATTGATCACATACACTGGGCATTTCGCAACTGTTCCTGGGCGTTTTAGCATCTGATATTGGGCGATTTGTACTGATGATGGGTGTTTATATGCCACTGTATATTGGGTGATTTGTACTAATGATGGGCATTTTATTTGCCACTGTATGTTGGGCGATTTTTCCCTGATTATTGGGCCTTTTTTTTTCAATAACAGTGGGCAGTTAGTGTGTTGTGCGTTTTTATCTCTAACAGTGGGTTGTTAGTGCTTTGGGCGTTTTTATCATTGACAACGGTAGTTAGTGTGTTGACCGTTCTTATATTAACAGTGGGCAGATAGTTGTTGGGTGTTTTTACTATGGACAGTGGGCAGTTCGTTTATTGGGCAATTTTTCTTATTTATATATCGTGGGCAGTCTTTAGATGGGGCGTTTTTGTACTGGGGCGTTCTCCTTGAGTACAGTGGGAATTTCGACAGGGGCACATCATTTATAATATGCCATCTTCCATTGTGAATGTCTGTCATTTCGTTTTACATTTTTTCCACTCCTTTTACCATTGTCATCTAGTTGAGTAGATTTGGGCAGTGGTGGCAATCTGTTTTGTCTTCTGGCCATCATTTTATCTTCTGGAAACTGCTGGGGAATGGTTTGCTATTTCTGGGAGATTTGTCAAGTATCTGTAGTTGTTTTCAAGTTTGTTTTGCTTAGGAAATTGAAGGATGGTCTAAGATGTATATTTAAGGGTGGCGATTGATTCAATGTGCTTCTTAAAAGGTTGTCAATGAGTCTATTAGTTCTCATTCTACATTTAAATGCTGCAAAAGATTATAGACTGTTAGATCTAATATTAATACTAATGTTGTAAAGCAAGAATTAAAGTGGTCATTTTATAAAGTCAGTTTCATTCTATAAATATACGATGTAATCAATATAGAATGTGGTATTAATATTAGATATTACCAGTTATATTGCAATTTAGAGTGGTCATGATAGAACGCTAGTTTCCTTTTATAAATAAAGGCTGTAATTAAGTATAGAAGGTTGTATTTAATAGTAAAAATTAAATGTTGTAATGTAGATTAAAAGATGCCATTGTAGATTGACATTTTTAATTCCGATGTGAATTGTTATTTTCAATTAAATGCCCCCTATAACTATGATGTCATTCCATATGTTGACATCCTTAATTAATTTCTATCTTTAAGTATTGTCATTTATGATACTCAAGGTTGTCATATCAACTATTTCCCTCTTTAGTTATTGTCGTTTAAATTTTATTTTATTATTATAGAGTTGCCATTCTTTATTCTGATGTAGATCGTCACGTCCGAATGGAAGCCACCTATACTTATGATGTAATTCTATATATTGACCTCCTTCATTACATGTTAGCTCTATTTATCGTCATTTGAAATACTAATAGTTGCCATTCCAATTATGGCCCATTTTAATTATTATCATTTTAAATGTTATTATTTTACAGCTTTCCACCCTTAGTTATGATGTATTTGTTCATTTCAATTGATGATTACCTATAACTATGATGTTATTTTAATGCATTATTATTGAACTTTATGATCATTGATGATATCGCATTGTGCGCTCCTCATGTTAATTGAATGTTTTTACTTGGAAGGTCATTATCATTTCGGTGGTTGTAGCATATAAGAGGTATTGTAAAGGGTAGAATCTTGGTCCAGATAGGTGATATAACTGAAGGATGATTAGTATTTTATGACAGGGTTATTGTAATTTTAATTGTTGTTAATAATATATATATGGTGCAATAACTTGACTTACGTACAAAAATTACTCCGAGTTAGTCAATTAGGGTGGTTTTTCTTTTAGACCATGTTGAACTGGGGTGTTCATTGTCGGAGTCCTTGTTGTCGTGCGCCATCCATAAAGGACGTAGTCGTCCTTCTTGTTTCTTTTGCACTTGATAGTATTCAGTTGGTTGCTTGGTTGGTTGTGTTAGGTGGGATTTAGTCACCCCCTGGTAGCCCTAAGAGACATGTATGCGTGTGCAAATTTTTGTGTAAAGAATCTAGTGTCATATCAAGAGTCTCAGGCCCTTTAAAGGCAGGGTTTCCACTCTTGCGACACACCTGACAGAGATTACTAGTTTGTGCTTGAGCAGTCGGCTAGGAGCCTATATAATCTTCTTTCAAGAATACATAAGACTAAAATCCCTTCTTTTCTGTGCAGAAATAGTAAACTCTATTGTTAGATTCTTCCATCTATGAAGGTACTGTACTTAACGCCTGGTGTCATTTTTTATTACAACTGCTAGTTGTACGTCTTATGTCTAGGGATGTTTATTTCATGTTGTCCCTGTGATATGTCCAGATCGTCTTGTTGTGTTTGTCTTGCTTGCGTCTTGTTCTCGGTCGGGTTACTAGTTCCTGCCTGAGCAGTCGGCCAGGAGCCTGTCTAATCTTCTTTCGAGAAGACATAAAACTAAACACCCTGCTTTCCTGTGTAGAAATAGTAACCCTAACACCATGGATTCTTCCCTCTGTGTTCTTATTGTGCAACCCCAGTATGTCTTAATGTTTGTGTTGTGCGCCTTATGCCTAGGGTCGTATATTGTTGTAGTTACTCGTTGTCTTCCGTCAGTCTTCTTGTGCTGAACCTCGTGGTTGCGTCTTGTTGGTTATCGAATGGCGACGTAGAGTCAAGTGTGTTTGTTACTTCCACACGTGCACACACCTTAAAAAAAAATAAAAAATTTGCACCTGTTCTCAGAGTTGTTGTCGTAACGAGGAGGTCATTACATATGGTATCAGAGTCGGTTCGACCCGCGACTTGGGATTCTCTACGGCTTTCGTTGACATGATTATTTTTTATTATTCTGTTGCTGATTGAGTTGATTGTGTGTGTGTAGGTAACCATGGTTAGAGGACGCCGCGGAGGCAGGCGACGGGGTGCTAGGGGAGGAGGCGTGACGCCTCCCGCAACATCCACGCCTGAGGGGTCTAACCCCCAGGGAGGCAAGCAGGTCCTTGGACAGGAGAAGATTGTAGTGGCCAATGTTGTGGGGATGATGAGATCTTTCTAGTGCATGTCTGAGGCGTTGATCAATAGATTGGACAGAGATGAGGCTAGGGCATTGACACCTGCTGAGGTTCTGTCGTGCGCACCGACCATTACAGGTAGCATTCACCGTGAACTCAAGAAGCTAAAATTTCCTGAGTTCTTTGGTGCCCCGGACAGCGCAGTCGTCGAGGCATGGTTGGAGAATATGGCGATGTGCTTCGCACTTCGCGATTATACCTCCAACATGAAGGTCTGCATGGCGGTCTTTCAACTGAAGGGGAACGCTCTTCTATGGTGGAAGACACTCCTGCCTCAGCTAAACATGGTCGTTTAAGACGTGTCATGGGAACTGTTCGAGGAACAGTTCCGAAAGAGGTATCTTTCTGAGGAATTCATTGAGTGTCAGCTCAATGAGTTCAACGCCTTATGACAGGGAGGTCGTATAGTGCCTGAGTACGAGGCATGTTTTATGGAGCTGCTCCGGTATGCTTCGCACTTGAACACAGAGAAGCTCAAGGTCAACAGGTTCATGTTTGGACTTAACGGCAACCTGCGTGCAAAGGTTAGGATCTTGATGCCTCAAACCTTACACAACACTTTCCAAAAGGCCCTCATAGCAGAGGAGGAGCTTATCAGTGGGGGTCAGACCAGGACTCCAGCGAGATTTGCAGGGCGGGGTTCGTCTGGTACGCCGCAGTAGAAGACACCAGCGAGACACATGTCGGGGTATCATGGCTTCTAAAGGGGATCCACTTTTTCTACACCATGATGACCGCTGCCTCAGCAGCGGACAGCTTACCGAGGACCACAACACCAGTAGCAGCGTCGCCCGCAGCAGCAGCAGTTTAGGGCTGTTCAGCAGAACAGACCAGGGTTTCAGGCCAGTGGGAATTCATCTTCTACTTCGGGTACCAGGACTACTGGACCGAAGAAGGGGTGTTGGACATGTGGGGAGCCACACCACCAGCGTGATTGTCCTGTGGAGAGGACCAGAGCATCCAGATCAGTCGGACCCGCTATAGTGGGAGATATGGGAAAGGCCCATCGGATTCATGTAGCGGTGAATAACCGTCAGGTAGAGCACCAATTGACTGTGCTCGAGATGACAGGTATTGTCGCTGACTAGACCCTTAGTAGTTTGATAGACCCAGGAGCTACTGAGAGTTTCATTTCTGGTGTAGCGCTAAAAAGGATTAAGGTCAAGGCAGTCGAACAGGACGGGTTTAGCTTCGTGGAGATGGCTTCGAGAGCCAAACGGAAGGTCAGAGGAAAGGTTACGGGTTGTACCCTTAACCTGGGAGAGTTTTTCATGAGGGTCGACTTGTACGTCACGATCTTAGGATCTTATGATGTCGTGATCGGCATGGATTGGTTGGAATCGCATGAGGCGATACTCAACTGTAAGACGAAATGGTTGAGCTTAGTCGATGATGAAGGACATAGACATGTGATAGTAGGACGGAACCAGGGAGTATCCCTGAGGTTCGTCTCTTCCTTACAGTTACGGAAGAGTATGCGCAAGGGGTGCAAGCTTTATGCGATCCTTGTGCTAAATGAAAAGGGAGTAGCAGAAGGTCTAGAACACCTTCCGGTGGTGAAGGAGCTTGCAGATGTATTTCCAGAGGAGTTGCTTGGGATGCCGCTAGAAAGAGAATTGGAGTTTACTATAGACCTGAAACCGGGGACTAAACCGATAGAGAGAATGCCTTATCAGATGTTGACCCCAGAGTTGCAAGAGTTAACAATGCAACTGAAGGAGTTGTTGGACCTGGGACTGATACGTCCTAGTGTGTCATCGTGGGGTGCACCCGTTATTTTCATTCGGAAGAAGGATGGATCGTGGAGGCTTTACATTGACTATCGTCAACTGAACAAGGCTACGATCAAGAATGAGTACCCCTTACCAAGAATTGACGATCTGTTTTATCAAATGAAGGGTGCGACGGTGTTCTCTAAGATCGATTTGTGATCAGGGTATCACCAGTTATGGATCAAGGAGGATGATGTCCCTAAGACCGCTTTTAAGACAAGATTTGGACATTACAAATTTACTGTTTTACTGTTTGGACTGACAAACGCCCCAGGGGTATTTATGAGCTTGATGAACGGGGTGTTCCTCGAGTACTTGGACAAGTTCATCCAAGTATTCATTGATGATATTTTTATCTACTCTCAGACGACGGAGGAGCATGACGAGCACTTGCGCTTGGTACTATAGTGTTTGCGAGAGCACAAATTATATGGGAAGTTGTCCAAATGCTCTTTTTATCAATCTAGGATTCACTACTTAGGGCATGTCATCTTCGACGAAGGTATCGCCGTGGATCCAGCCAAGGTTGAGGCTATTATAGAATGGCCTACACCGATGAATGTCACAGAAGTGCATAGCTTTATGGGTTTAGCAATATACTATCGATGGTTTGTCGAGGGATTTTCGAAGATAGCAAGTCTGATCACAGAATTGCAGAAGAAAAACCAGAAGTTTGTTTGGACTGAGAAATGCACAAAAGCATTTCGAAGGCTTAAGGATTTGTTGACAATAGCATCGATACTAAAGGTCCCTTACATGGATGTAGAATTCTTAGTATGCATTGACACATCCAAAGAAGGTTTAGGTGGAGTCTTGATGCAAGACGAACGAGTGATTGCTTACATTTCGAGGAAATTAAGAAGGCATGAGGAAAACTATGTGATGCATGATTTGGAGTTATTAGCCATCGTATATGCCTTAAAGGTATGGAGACACTACCTAGTTGGATGAAAATTTGAATTAAGGACTGATCATTGTGGTTTACAACACATTTTTACGCAAAGCGACCTGAACGCGCTACAATGACGTTGGTCAAAATTGCTTAGCGAGTATGACTTTGAGATTACTTACATAAAGGGAACAGTGAACCGAGTGGCAGATGCTTTGAGTCGGAGGCCATGCATCTTTTCAGTGTTGCCTCTTCAAACGAATCTACGTGAGAGGATTCTCACTTTACAGCGTGATGATGACTGGTACAAGGAAGTCGAGGATTTTATTAGACAAAACACTATGATGGTACCACGATATGAGGGATTTACTTTTGACAGCGATGGGTTATTGAGGTTTAGAGGTCGGATTTACGTACCGCCAAATGACGAGTTGAGGATGTTTATCCTCAGCGAGGCTCATAGAGCAGTTTATATGGCTCACACGGGAGTTACAAAGATGAGGGCAGACCTTAAGCCCTTGTTCTTCTGGAAAGGAATGAAGGCCGACATAGTCAAATTTGTGGCTAGATGTCTCGAGTGTCAGCAGGTAAAGGCTGAACATAGACACCCGAAAGGACTACTTCAACCGCATGCCATTCTGGAATCGAAATGGGAAGTCATTTCGATGGATTTTATTGTTGGATTGCCACTGACGGCAAGGAGACATGACTTGATTTTTGTGGTAGTAGACACTCTGACAAAGAGTGCTCACTTTATTCCGGTGCATACGACGTATCAGGCACATGACATAGCGAGAGTTTTCATCAGTGAGATTGTGAGGCTGCATGGCGTGCCTAAGAAGATCATATCCGATCAAGGATCGGTGTTTACCAGATGATTTTGGACGAGTTTCCAAGAGGCCTTGGGAACCCAACTTAATTTTAGTACTGCGTATCACCCAGAGACGGACGAACAGACAGAATGTATGAACCAAACCTTGGAAGACATGTTGCGCATGTACGTGATGGACCAACAAAAACGTTGGGAGGAATTCTTGCCTCTAGTAGAGTTCGCTTATAACAACAGTTACGAGAGCACCATTAAGATGGTGCCTTTTGAGTTTCTTTATGGGCGACTGTGTCAGACGCCCTTGAGTTGGGATCTTCTTGAGGATAGGGTCCTAGTGGGACCAGAAGCAATCCAAGAAATGGAAGAGCAAATGCAAACCATAAGACAAAGGATAAAAGAAGCGCAGGATCGACATAAGAGTTATGCCGATGCACACCGTGTCAACCGTAGTTACGAGGTCGATGATCAAGTCTTCTTGCGGGTTAAACTGCATAAGATTTCGATCAAGTTTGGAAAGGGATCTAAACTCTCTCCTAGGTTCATGGGACCTTTCGAGATTGTGGAGAGAAAGGGGCCCGTGGCCTATCGACTAGCCTTGCCTGATTCTTTAAGGCGTATGAACGATGTTTTTCATGTATCTGTTTTGAGACATTATATTAGTGATCCTACACACGTGATTGACATGAGTTCCTTGCAGGTATCAGACGAGGGAGCGCTCACGGCTGAGCCAGTCTGCATTTTAGATCATCGCGTTCGACAGTTACGACGTCGAATGGTAGATCAAGTCAAAGTCCAGTGGGACAGTTATAGTCCGCACTCGGCGACCTGGGAGGACGCATATGATATGCGCCAACAGTTTCCATTTTTGTTTGATAGATAGACTTATGATACTGGGGTACTTATGATATTGTGGTACATTTATTTCGGCATTTATACTAAGAAACTTCAGGACGAAGTTTAGACCAAGAGGGGGTTTATGTAAAATCCCTCTCTGGCGCACTTGCCAAACTTATTCTTTGAGGACACTTGCTCACAAGTGATCTGGATTTTTATGATGATAAAACTTTTTCCTTCATTATGATGCGTTAAGTTATATGGCAGGATGTTTTTACTACTTTGATGTAGACAGGTGCTGCTGAATCAGTTTCATTGAGTGTGCAGGGTTTCGGACCTCGAGGATGCAGAGGCATCGGTGGAACTCCCTTGGACTCCGGATTTAGTCAGGGAGTGGGCTATTTGGGTTGTTTCATTTACGGTGATATTGTTTTGTTTTGATGATATGCTATTGATTTTATGATATGTTTTTGACATGATCTGACATGATGGTTGACGATGCAGGCTGACGATAGCTTGCCGACCAAGACTCACATATGGAGTAAACGGGCCACACATGATTTCCAGATAGGATGAGGGAGAGGTGTGGACAACAGCCCTGCCACAACCTACTAGCACTCCCGTCGCGGCTCGAACTGTAGGTTAATGATTACCTAGTTCGAGAGGATCCACGATGCCGTGAGGGAATACTACGACAGTCGCTCACGATAATTCTAAGGGGCGTGCAATAAGGAAGGGGCCTTATTCCTTAGAGCCCTTAGTCTCCCACAAGTTCACCTCGTGGAGTGTTGACTCTAGGGGTTATAGATGTCTACCAATCCGTTAAGTCAGCGAGTTGCACCCTTGGAGCATGTGGTGCATCTTGAAGGGCACGTCGCACAAAAGAAACACAAGTGGGCGAGTGGCACCCTTGGAGCACGTGGTGCATCCTGAAGGACACGTCGCGCAACATAAGCAAACGAGGTGAGTGGCACCCTTGGAGCACGTAGTGCGTCCTGAAGGGCACATCGCATGGATGATGATGATGAGACAACCTAGACGACCCTAAGACCTTAATGCCTGATAAGAAATTTAAAACGACTCCCCTAATGAATTGTCGCCTAGTTCAATCTAAACCTAAATTTAAAACATGTCAAAGATAAAATTCTGATAAGCCCGAAGAAAAGATCCTACAAAATTAAACATAAGGGTGTAAACTAAAACCCTCCTGTGTGTTAGCTATAGTCTTCTTAAACTAAGGGTGGGTAAGGTAATGAGGGGGATAAATTAATTGAAACCCAGGGTTTTTTTTTTAATTTTAAAGAAGATTAAAATTATTTAAG
>ML779881.1:654851-666019 GCA_009831015.1 Picea engelmannii | reverse complement strand
ACAACAACATCAAATTTAGTAATTTATAGAATATTATAACATTGTCCAAGATTTATAATAATTTATATAATGTTATAACACTTTTTACTTAAACAATAGTATAAACAATTATTTAGATTTTATTCAATATTATTTTTAATTTTATTAAATGTAAATTTGGAATTTTGATTTTGTTTAAGATAATAAAGTTTGTACCTAGAAATTAATCCTTCTTGATTGTAAATTTGGAATTTTTTATTTTTCTTATGATAATAAATGTTTGTGCCTAGAAATTGATTTTTCTTGACTCTAGAGTTAAAATGGATATATACTTGTTTATACTATTTTATATTAATATTAATAAATAAAATATAAATTAAATTTATGATATCTATCCTATAATATTAATATTAAATATCTTATTCATTATTAATATGTGATAATGTTTTGTTAAATTTTATTCAATTAATTATTCAAATTTATTTTTATTTTTCATGTAGAGATTGTTCCATGATATAAATTTTGCACACAACACTTTCATCATATACATTTTGTACCCAACAATTAGAGAGTTGCGGGTTCACATTTATAGTCATGCTTATGTATCACTCCGACCCCCACCCATCGCAACATAAGATTTAGTAATTTATAAAATATTATAATATTGTACCAAGATTTATAATAATTTATAAAATATTATAACATTGTATCAAGATTTATAGTAATTTATATAATTCTATAACTTTTTTTACTTAAATAATAGTATAAACAATTATTTATATTTTATTCAATATTATTTTTAATGTTCTTCAATTTAATTTGAATTTTTGGAATTTTGATTTTGTTTATGATAATAAATGTTTGTACCTAGAAATTGATCATTCTTGATTGTAGAGTTTAAAATGGATATATACTTGTATATACTATTTTATGTTAACATGAATAGATAAATTATAAATTAAATTTATGATATATATCTTATAATATTAATATTAAATATAATATTCATTATTAATCCGTGATAATGTTTTGTTAAATTTTATTCAATTATTCAAATAATTTATTTTTATTTTTCATTTTTCATGTTCATCTTGTTCGGTGATATACATTTTGCACCCAACACTTCTGTCATATACATTTTTCACCAAAAATTATAGATTCGCCGGTTGGCGGACATCATGCTTATGTATCACGAGTCCTATCATGGCCGCAACATGAGATTAACTAATTTATGCAATATTATAACATTGTACCAAGATTAATGTTTTTAAATGTAAATTTGGAATTTTGATTTTGCTTATGATAATAAAGGTTTTTGACTAGAAATTGATTTTTCTTGACTCTAGAGTTAAAATGGATATATACTTGTATATACTATTTTATATTAAAATTATTAAATTAAATATGAATTAAAGTTTTGATATCTATCCTATAATATTAATATTAAATATCTTATTCATTATTAATATATGATAATGTTTTGTTATATTTTATTCAATTAATTATTGAAATTTATTTTTATTTTTCATTTTTCATGTCCAACTTATTCTGTATATCATTTTGCATCCAACATTCCCTTCATATACATTTTTAACCCAACAATTACAGAGTCACGGGTTTGGGAGTCACTGGCTCACATTCGCCGACTGACCTCAACATGAGATTTAGTAATTTCTAGAATACTATAACATTGTACCAAGATTTATAGTAATTCATATAATGCTATAACACGTTATACTTAAAGAATAGTATAAACAATTATTTGACTTTTATTCAATATTATTTTTAATGTTTTCAAGTGTAAATTAAGAATTTTGAAATTTCGATTTTGTTTATGATAATAAAAGTTTGTACCTAGAAATCGATCCTTCTTGACTCTATTTATTTTTATTTTTCATTTTTTATGTCTACCTTATTCCGTGATATATATTTTGCACCCAACACTTCCCTCCACCAAACCCAACGTGAGATTTAATAGTTTATTGAATATTATAACATTGTACCAAGATTTGTAGTAATTTATATAATGCTATAACACTTTTTACTTAAAGAATAATATAAACAATTATATAATTTTTTTTCAATATTGTTTTTAATGTTTTTAAATGTAAATTTGGAATTTTGGAATTTTGTTGTTGTTTATGATAATAAAGGTTTGACCTAGAAATTGATCATTTTTTACTCTAACTTTAAAATGGATATATACTTGTATATACTATTTTATATTAATATTAATAAATTAATTATACATTAAATTTATGATATCTATCCTATTTATTATTAATATGTGATAATGTTTTGTTAAATTTTATTAACTTAATTATTCATATTTATTTTTATTTTTCATTTTTCATGTCCAACTTGTTCCGTGATATGTATTTTGCACCCAACACTTCCATCATATAGATTTTTCACCCAACAATTCTGTCATATGAAGATGATGATGATGATTAACGTCCACTAAGATCTAATTGGTCTATCATACCTTAAGAGGGTAAGTGATTACTTGTGATTCTTTAGAATTTTGTTTCTGTGATCGAAAAAGATTAAGAGAATCTTTGCAAGATCACCATACTTTTGTTGAGTTAAGAGGTTAGGAAGGTTGGTAGTGTGATCAATATTTTGAAAATGAGATCTAATATGGGTATAGGCTAGACAATCTAAGAGAAAGTGTTTTTCATCTTCAACCTTCTTAGTGTCACAAAGGTGACACACTCTTTCATCCCATGGCATTTTAGGAACTGACTAATGCTTAGTTTCACTATGGATCTCGTGAGAATTTGTTCTTATCTTAGAAATGATTTTCTTTTTCTTTACACTTGGAAAAACAGATAAATAATTTTGATCTTCTAGATTATGGTTGATTACATCTTTATAATACCTTAATTTTCTTTTTTCCTCTACCTCTTTATCACACCACATTTTTTCCTTAAATTTTGATTCGATGTTTTTTTTAATATTATTTTTATTCTCCAAAATGGTTTCTTCCATGATTCCCCAATAGTTTAGCCAAGACCAGACATCTTTATTCCATCCTCGCTTGAGTCGATGGTGGTTATGACTTGATTTTGAAACAATTTTAGGTCGCCTCTTGTCTTCCATATTGTTTAACTTGTTCTTATACATTAAGTATCTAGTCATAGCCATGCTCTCAATGGGGGAGAGGCTTGTTTCTACGAGGAGGATGGGATAGGGCATATTTCCTTTAATTTTGAGATTATAGGTTTTAAAATTCTTTTGTATTTGCTTTATATTTCTCCAGGATTCATGAGAGATACTATATCCCCAGACTTCACATTCATAAAGAATAACAGGTGTAACAAGAGTCTCAAAGAGGAGTTTCTTCTTATCCCAACTGCAAAGATCAACTGATTTACAATTGTTTTCAAGCCCATAATAAGCTTTCCATCCCCCAATAATCCTTTTCTCAATGCTATAGTTCCAATTGAGCTTGTGGTGAATTTCAATTCCAAGATATTTGTATGAAGTCACTTCATCCAAGTTGTTGTTTTCATATACAAAGGTATCATAAGGGATCTTATTGGATTTAATAATCATGACCTTAGTCTTATCAGTATTAACAGTCATACAAATATTTGAGAAAAAATCCTTGAGGATTTTTAGATGGTTTTCAAGATCATGGGGACTCCTTGCCATAAGAATGATATCATTGGCATAAAGAAGAAGATTGATGACTATACCAGTGAGAGTAGGGCCGACACAACCTACTTTTTCCAAGCATTCTTCTAACTTATCAATGTATATGCCAAAAAATGTAGGGGACAAGGGACAACCTTGATTGAATCCAATATTCTAGTTAATCTATTTTGACCATCCCTCAATGTTTTTAAACTTAGCAATAATGTTCTCATACATCCTTATTGCAGTATCCCTCAACTCAAGAGGCACTTTTATCTTTTCCAACCTATTCCAAAGGTTTTTCCTATGAACCATGTCAAAATCTTTTCTAAAGTCAACAAAACAGCAAAAAAGATTGGTTTTAGTACTGCGGAACTTCTCTGCAATGATCCTAAAGGTAAAAAGATGGTGCACAGTTGAGTGATATCTCCTAAACCCAGCCTGGCCTTTAGCTCTTTTACCGTGACTTTCTAGCCAAATGTTAATCTTCTTTTTCAAAATAATTCCATAATGCTTGGCTAAAATCAGGCTAATCATAATGGCCATATAATTAGAGGGAATGTTTTTATCCCCATTTTTAAAAATAGGAATAGTGAGGCTTTGCATCCAGGGTTTAGGGAAGCCCTTCTTGACTGCTAGATTGAAGAGCTTGTGTATGTGAGGGATAAGGATTGTCCCTTCGATTTTAAAAATTTCAGCTCGGTAGCCTTCAATGTCCTTAGCTTTCCCATTTGTGAGCTGCTTAACCCCGAACTCTATGTCATATAAAGAAAAAAATTCTTCCTTTGTAGGGACAATAGGAATGGTGTCCATAGAATTAGGGAACTTGGTTGGTTGGTTGTTCTATTATTCTTCTTTGTTCTATTATTCTTTTTATGGGACACCTCGAAAGAGAACTTGTTAATAGAAGTGGAAAGAGTAGTTGTAAAATTATGATAGAGTTCTTCAATGTTGTCCTTATAAGTTAGGAGGTTTAATTTACTATTTAAATCTTTTACGAAAATGTCAACTTTACTTTTGTCAAAGCACAAATTTATTTGAATATCAAAATTCTCTTCAATGGTGCTCCTATGCATGGAAAATTTTAGAGTTAGGGTTAAAGGTTTAAGATTAGAGTTAGTCTCATGGTTATTTAAAAGGTCAAAATTTGTTATTTGGTTGGAAACAAGGATATCAGATATCACTGATTCGGATTATTTTTGGCACGAAATGAGATCAAAGATATAATAAAGAAATGGATAGAGATATCACAGATATTCAATAATATAATAGAAATGTATCACAAATGCAACCATAAACACATATATACAGTAATACACGATTTCTATTAATGAAATAAATGTACAGAGACTGTCAAAATACAGAGTGAAAGACTCGCTAGAATGGTGGGAGCTTATCTCTAAGAAGAGATGTGACGGCTACTCGCATTCACAGGAAGATGATTACCATGATGATTTGAAGGCCTTTTTACAATAAACATGAATTTCAAAAACCCTAGGCATCAAAAAACCTAACCCTAGGATATGAAGCGCCAAAAGTCATGTGGGCCCCGTTTGGGTAAGTTAGTACATCAACTTCCCGGGGTCATAACTTTTGCATACGATATATGTTTTAGGTGTATGATAGCTCATTGGAAAGGTATCATAGAGGAGATTCATTTTGGGGGATCATTCATTCCTTCAAATATCATTAATAACCTATATCTTGAAAAATCTTCATTTAGGCCCTCAAAATGGCCCCGAAAGTTAAAACCTGCTAAAAATAGTAAATTGCCAAAATTGCCAGAAAATCATTTTGAGCCAGTCGAAAAAGGTGGGTGGCCACTGATATCCACTTGGATAAATCCTCCCTCCTTAGGAAGGAATGGTCTCCATTGCGTTGAGTTCCCAGGGGAGAGGGAGAAGCATTTGATGGATCTGTATCTTGGTGAGTTGCTTGTATTGTTGGAGATGTCGAACTACTTAGTTTGTGGAAGTCTATCGTGAACCTCTTGAACATGAGGTTGTTCAACAAGTTGAGATACATGAGAGGAAGGTGTGCAGAAGGAATGTTTTCACTTTGCTGCAACCTTTTCAACCTGCTTCTGTTGGATAGAAGGTGTAGGGGGCGAGATTGTAGTAGTTGCAGTGTCCTTCTATTCCCCCTTTGAGAAGATTGCAAAGAAGCTGAATTTTGCAGTATGAGATAATACCTTGTGACACTTTTCAGGTGGAACAATAGTTGGAACTACCTCTGGTATTATGTAGAGATGACCCCCCAAAGTAACAATGACACTATGGGGTCGAGACTCATAAACAACATGGTGTCTCCACATATATGGTTGTCCCAAGAGAACATCACAAACATCCAGTGGGGAAAAATCACATAATACCTCATCCTTGAAGGGTTGGATGCCATATGACAATCGACACTATTGGCTAACACAGAGATCTCATTCTTGTCGAATCCACCCAATGTTGTATGGTTGTAGGTGTGGTGTTATCGACAATCCCAACTGTTTGACGACCTCTGCTGAGATGAGGTTTTTCTGGCTTTTGCTATCAACAATGAAATATAGCAGGGTCCCCTTCACCCACATCTGTGAATGAAAAAGGCGCTCCCCCTCTTCAGGATCTGTTGGCTCTTCTAGTTGAATTGTTGTGGTTGCGACAATAGGAGTAGGGTCTGCATCAATGTTCTATCCTTTACCAGTATTTTCATAATCATATTCTAAATCAGGGTTTGGCTCATTGTCTTTGATCTCAGCCACCAATGACTGTTTTGAGTGACATTCATCGGTGTTGTGCCAGGGGATTTTGTGGAAATCACACCATTTTCCGGTGTCCTTATTTGTCTTCCCATGGCCCTTCTTTTCTTATGTCTTGGACTGGTTTTCAGGAGACTGTTTGTTAGGGTCGTCTTTGTCATACTTTGGTTTTTGCGGATTTTCAGACCCGAATTCCTGTTTATTCTGGTTCTTAATTTTCTTCTCAATTTTAACAGCATATCGATAAGCAACACCAAGTGATGATATGTCCAGAAAATCCATTTCAGTTTGGATGTATCTTTGTAGATCCCCACGGTATTTCATAACCAAATTTCGCTCAGAGTCTTTGATACCTAGATTGGTGCGCAACATATGGAAGGTATTGGTGAACTCCGGAACTGCTTGGCCCCTCTCTTGCCGCAGTGTGGTCCATATCATGTACTGGTCCTCATAGTTTCCAACAGGGTAATACTGTTCCTTTACCGCATTCACAAAAAAATCCCAAGTGGGATCGACCCCATATATTCCGGACTCCTCTGTGGAACTTTGCTCACAGTAAGTTTCCCACCAATGTTTGACATGAGGGAGATCTTTAAGGAGTGCAAAGTTGATCTTTTCTTTGTCGAAAAAATTATCAACAGATAAATAACCTTCTAGCAGAGTTAACCATTTTTCTAGGGTTTCTGCATCTATATGTCCTTCAAATACAAGAATATCAAAATTAACTTGTACCTTGACAGGAAAGGTGCCTCCAAAGTGGCCACTTGATTAAGATGCACCTTATGATATTGACATGTGTTTAAGTATGTGGGAAAAATTCTCCATCATTTCATCCCTCTATCGTGTGAGAGCTTTCTCAAGCAACAGATTGATAGGATCGTCTTCTCCATTGTTTTTCTTTTCTTTTGCCATTAAGCGTTTCTTGGGTGTGCAAGAGTGATTGTATTCAAAAGATACAAGCTTGAGACCCAACTTTCTATACTCGGACCTCACCGGGGACATGCACTGAAAAAACAATCAAGAGAAGCCTTCTCTGATACCACTGATTCGGATTATTTTCGGTACAAAATGAGATCGGAGATATAATAAAGAAATGCACAGAGATATCACAGATATTTAATAATATAAGAAAAATATATTAGAGATGCAACCATAAACACAGATATAGAGTAATACATGATTTCTATTAATGAAATAAATGTATAGAGACTATGAAAATACAGAGTGAAAGACTTGCTAGAATGGTGGCAGCTTATCTCTGAGAAGAGATGTGACAACTACTCACATTCATAAGAAGATGGTTACAATGAGGCTCTGAAAGCATTTTTACAATAAAAAAGAATAAAAAAACCCTAGACATCCAAAATCCTAACCCTAGGAGATGAAGCATCAAAAGTCATGTGGGCCTCGTTTGGATAAGCTAGTACATCAACTTCCTGGGGTCATAACTTTTGCATATGATCTCCGTTTTAGGTGTATGATAGCTCGTTGGAAAGGCATCGTCGATGAGATTAATTTTTTGGAATCAATCATGCCTTTTAATATCATTGAAAACCTATATCTCAAAAAACCTTCATTGAGGCCCTCAAAATGGTCCCGTAAGTTAAAACCTACTAAAAATAGTAAATTGTCAAAATTGCCAGAAAATTGTTTTGAGCCAGTCGAAAAAGGTGGGTGTCCACCAATATCGAATTGGATAAATCATATAATCTACAACACTACTACCTAGTGCATTAATATAGGTCATTTCGTTGGATTTTGGCCACTTCATTACTCCATTGCAAATTATTAGGTCTTGAGGGCTGCAGAGCTTGACCAACTCAGTAGCAAACAAATTCTCAATTAGTTCTTCATAGCTTATTTTGTAGCTATTAGATAAAACAAGGTCCTCATCTAGCCATAAAGTATTATGGTTGGATTCATCGCTTAAAAGAGTAGCTTGTTTAGTTGCAGTCCTAGCATTAAAGTCTCTTACCTTCATTTTTCAAATTATTACCTTCATTTTTCAAATTATAAATATCTTGTTCCAAATTATTATAGGGACAATTTTTATCTATATTATTTTTCTTATAAAAATTAGAATTAATAGGTGAAAAATAACAAATTGCTATATACACCTTCTTAGCATTGGTGTCTGAAATTTCTATCCAAATGTATTGATTAAGAGAGTTAATCTTATGAAGTTGAATGTGAGGAGAAATGTTTTGTCTAATATAACAAGCTATGCCTCCTATCCCTCTACGATGGAATTTTTTGTTCCATGCCGACCACAAGACAAATCCTTCCATGTTAGGGACCTTAGACTCCTCATGCTCCCAAGTTTCAACTAGATAGATAATATTAATATCACTCGGGATCCAACTTATCGTAGGACCTTTGCGCCATGGAAAGCCATGACAATTCCAGAAAAATATCCCACGCATCCCAAATTCCTATTTATTATTATCCTTTTGGTCTCTATCCCTAACAATAACTTTTCGATTTCTAAGTATTGCCCATTTTCCTTCTTTTTTGGCTTCTTTTACCTTTTGAACTTTCTTCCTTAATTCAGCTTGATCTTCGGGAATGAGGTCTTCATTTAGAAATATTCCTGACCCTTTTATGATCGGACATTTACTAAGTATGCTATGTTTATAGTCATTACAACTTACTTTGACACATATCAACCTATCGTTGTGATCAATTATTTTTCCTAGCCTCTTTGCTTTTATGAGGTAAGTTGTATCAATTTGTGATTTATTTTTTAATTCTTCTCTTATTATTTCTAGCGTATCCTCCTTTTGTTGTTATTTTCTACCAAATATTATGAGGTTCAAGCCTCTTTTGTTACGCTCATGATACAATTCGATTATCTTATTCATTTCCTCTTTGATGGGTTTAATATCTAATTTGTTTTTCATATTACTGAGGGTCAAATTGTTGGTTAGTTTTTCTTCTAGCTCTTTAATCCTATCTCTCAAGTTGTGATTTTCTTCAACCCCTCCTTCTTGGGTTGATTGTTTATGTTTTTCCATTTCTTGAATTCTATCATTCACAGAATTCAAGAAATGGAAAAAAATTGTACGAAGATTTATAGTAATTTATATAATGTTATAACACTTTTTACTTAAAGAATAGTATAAACAATAATTTAAATTTTATTCAATATTATTTTTAACGTTTTAAAATGTAAATTTGGAATTTTGGAATTTTTATTTTGTTTATGATAATAAAGGTTTGTACCTAGAAATTGATCATTCTTGAATCTAGAGTTAAAATGGATATATACTTCTATATACTATTTTATATTAATATTAATAAATAAACTATAAATTAAATTTATGATATCTATCCTATAATATTGATATTAAATATCGTATTCACTATTAATATGTGATAATGTTTTGCTAAATTTTATTCAATTAATTATTCAAATTTATTTTTATTTTTCATGTCCAGTCTCTTCCGTGATATACATGTTAAGTAAACATTTAAGGCTTTGAGGCCTGTTAGGTAAACATTTAAGGTTGCCAGAACCGTCCAAGGGCCTCACACTGTGTCAACATTTAAGAAAGAATGTGTGTGGCAGGCCTCTTTAAATATGTTAAGTACTTAATAATAATAAAAAATAGACAAACCTTGGATACGCTAGCATATCAAACATTTGGATGAATTTAGCTAGCATAAAATGCTAAGACAAACATTCGAACTAATGCTATAATTAATCCACCTTCAAGCAATGCACAAGAAAATATATGATTCAAAAACACTATATACGATCAAAAAGTTTGGATATGCTAACATATAAAACATTGGGAATAGTGAAGCTCACAATAAGACCTTCAATCTTTTATCCAATCAAATCATGCCATATATGGTAGTTTTTATTATATGAAAATCAATGTTTTTTGTTCCCTAGTTCCAACATTAGATATTATGCAAATATTTATGGTGTGACATCCCCAAAAATAAATTATTTTTGAATTAAAAAAATGTTAGGAAAATTATTCTATTTTTGGTAAATTCGAATTTGGAATTTTTTTCCATTTATGGCAATTTTGAATTTTGAATTTGGTAAATTGTAATTAATTATTATGACTGTTGGATAGAGATCTGATTTGACCCAACTAGCTATTTGACTATGACACTTGTATGAAAACAAAATATTTTATAATTATTGCAGGAGGACAAATGGAACAACCATGTTAAATTCAGTTGACCATGATTCCATGAGTGGGGAACATGTTGGAACTAGCTCAATTCTGATTGTTACAAGTGGAAAATCATGGATTTGGCCATTGTCAGCCCCTGAAAATCAAGGATTTAAAAAGCTACGAAAATTCCCAAGGGAGGGAAAATACCTAGGCAAAAAGATTGTTTATAACATATGTGAGGAGACAGGACGCTGCCTAGTATGATGGAAAAAGAACTACTGAGAACTTGTTGTTATGAGCACTAATTATTAAGTGTGAGGTAAGGAAAAGACTACTGATAGAGGAAGACATTGTTGAAGAGGAGATTCCAATATTTCCCTCATGGATTCATGGTGAGGCTAATGGGTGCACTGGGCAAGTGATTTGGATGCCTTGTTCTACAGTTGGGAGGAATGCGGATTTTCCCTTTGTCTTCACGTGAACTAGTTCAGATATGTTAATATTTTTCTTCTATGTTTGAATGATTATATATATCTGATGTAATGCATCTATTTTTTCTAAAGTGAAATATTTTTTGTGGATAAAATCTGTTCGTTTGTGTGAATTTTATAACAGATAACCAAATTCTGGAATTGTCTCTTTTATAATTGAATTTCAAGGCGGAACTGTCT
>ML779881.1:617654-649936 GCA_009831015.1 Picea engelmannii | reverse complement strand
AGCAGTCAAATGTGAACATTCTAACATATGTATTATAACTATATATAGATACAAATTTCCTTCACACATATTCCTCACACGAAAAGATGTTATCATTCAATTAGTTTACTTTAACGCAATTAGATATAATCACCCAACAGATACATGACATCAATCACACGTAGCCATTCAAAATAGAGAAGGGTAAATCAACATATCTAAATCCAATCCACAGAAAGACAAAGGGAACAACCACATTCCTCCCAACTGTAGAACAGGGAAGCCAAAGTCACTTGCTCTATTCACCTCCTAGCCTGACCATGAATCCATGAGGGAGAACTTGGAAACTCCTCCCCAACAATGTCCTTCAATTCCAACAGTTATCCTCTTACCTCACACTTACTCAGCAATGAACATAACAACAAGGAAAATCTGTTTCAGTAGGCTCCTCTTACCTCACACTCAATCTGTAGTGTTCATAACAACAAGAGAGCTCAAAAATCCTTTCCCATCATACTTGGCAGCATCTTGCCTCCTCGCATATGATATTTATCAATTTTTGTCTGGGTCTTTTTCCCTCCTTTGGGGATTCTCATAGATCTCTTAATACCTAATTTTTATGGGCTTTGAGTGGCCAAATATCTGATTTTCCACTTCTCATAATCATCCTAGAAGCAATTCCAACATGTTCCCCACTCATGGAGTCATGGTCAGCTGATTTTAACATGGATGTTCCATTTGTCCTGTAATTAATATAAATATTTTGTTGTGATACAAGTATCATAGTCAAATAGTTAGTTGAGTCCAAACAGATCTCTTCCCAACAGTCACAATAATTAAATACAATTATTAAATTCAAAATTCAAAATTTCCATAAATGGCAAAAAATTTCCAGATTCGAATTTGCCAAAAACAGATATAAATTTCTAGCACACAAAAATAAAAATATTTTATTTTTGGGGGATGTCACATCCTTTCCCCCTTCAGTAAAACATTGTCGTCAGTGTTCGTTCCTTTCTTGGAATAGGATTGGATGAGATTTTCAAAAATCTCCTTCCAATTCCCAAGTGGCCTCCTCAGGACTAAAGTGCTTGCATTGCACCTTTACCTGAGAAAAGACTATGTTCTGAAGTGCTATTTCTCTCTGGTCTAGAATGTGCATGGGTTCCACTTGGAACTCACCTTCGAGTTCGACCTGCACCAAGTTCCATCAATCATATGAGTAGGGCCATGAATGTACTTTTTCTGAAAAGACACATGAAATACATTATTAATTCTTATATTAGCTGGAAGTGCAAGCTGATATGCTATGGGTTCAATTCAAGCTACTATCTCGAAGGGCCCATAAAACCTAGGTGCCATCTTGGCATAGTTCCCCAACTTCAGCGAGATTTTTCGGGCTTTGAACTTCAAATAAACATGGTCTCCCATTTGAAATTCCAAGTGTCTTCTTTTCTAATCTGCAAAACTCTTTTGTCTATCCCGTGCCTCTTTCAAGTTTTGTTGTACCTTCCTTACCATGTTCTCCATTTCTTGGAGCATCTCTGGTCCAACCATCAGTCTATTAGCTGGGTTATCCCAGCTAATTGGAGTTGTACACTTTCTGTTGTAAAGTATTTCGTAAGGGCTCAACTTAGCCGAAGTTTGGTACCCATTGTTATATGCAAATTCTACCAAGTGTAGGTAGTTTTCCCACTTGTTCAATTTTGTTCCTACATACATGCGGAGCATATCCTCTATGATTCGGTTTGTTCTTTCAGTTTGTCCATCCGTTTGTGGATGATAACTCATACTGAAATTCAAATTAGTATTTATCCTTGCAAACAATTCCTTCCAAAAAGAGGATGTGAATTTTACGTCTCTATCTGAAATCACCATTTTAGGAATACCATGCAGTCTAAAAATTTCTTTCATGAATATTTCAGCAGTGTTAATAGCTTTAAAAGTAGACTTTATAGGAATAAAGTGTGCAAAATTATTGAGTTTATGGATTACAACCATGATATAATCATTTTGTTTCTAAGTTTTAGGCAAACTTGTTATAAATTCCAGCGATATGGTCTGCCATTTCCATTCTGGTACTGGTAATGGTTGTAATAGGCCAGCTGGATGCTGGTGTTCAAACTTAACCTGCTGAAAAGCTTGGCACCTAGACAAATATTTCATTTTTTTTCCCTTCATGTTAGGCCAGTAAAATAGTTTTTTGAGTGTTGTTATTGTTTTTTGGTAGCCGATATGGCCAGAATACAGTTTCTTATGCACTTCATCTAAAATAGTTAATTTTAGCTCTGTTGAATCTGGTATGTAAAGTCTGTTTTTAAATCTTAATAGTCCCACCTTGTCGATACTTATAACTAGTTCATCTGAGTTTGTGATACTATTTTGCAATTCTTCCATCATCTTAGTGTAATTTCTGTCATTAATACCTATCATTTTTATTCTTTGTTCCAGATCACTTTCTGCCCTGCTAATATTTATCTCAAATATACCCTGGATTCTGTGACTTAAAGCATCTGCTACTTTATTTTCCTTACCCTTAATATGTATGACCTTGAAGTCGAATTCTCTCAAGAAGGCTAGCCACCTTTCTTGTCTCACATTAAGTTCTAGTTGGTTAAATAGATATTTCACTCCTCTATTATCCATCAATAGTAAGAATTTTCTACCCATTATATAGTGTCACCACATTTTTAAGGCATGTATTACTGCTGCTAATTCTAAGTCATGAGTGACATAATTTCTCTCATTTTTCTTTAACTTCTAGGACTCATAACAAATCACGTGCCCTTCCTGAGTTAGAACACCACCTAGTCTCTCTTTACTTGCATCAATGCATACTGTGAAGTCTTTATTTGGGTCTGCTACCTTCAAAATGGGCGCTGATGTCAATAATTATTTTAGCTTGTTAAAACTGTCTTGACACTTTTGCGACGAGTTAAACTTGGTCCCTTTCTTTTGTAATGACGTGATAGGGTAGGCTATCTTGGAGAACCCTTCTATAAATCTGCAATAATATCCGGTGATTCCCATGAATGACCAGATATCTGCCACATCCTTAGGTACTGGCCATTCCATAATGGATTTTATCTTTTCGGGGTCTACGGTAATACCTTCCGAGGAAATGACATGTCCTAAATATTGTATGTATTTTTGATAAAAATGACATTTTTTGAATCTTGTGCATAGTTTGTGTTTCCTTAGTGTTTGTAGAACTATTTGTAAGTGTTCATCATGTTCCTCCTCCATTTTAGAATAGGCCAGAATATCGTCGATAAATACTACTACGAACTTGTCTAAGTGCTGGCTGAAAATGTTGTTCATCAAGCACATAAATGTGGTTGGTGCATTAGTGAGTGTGAAAGGTATGACTACAAACTCGTAGTGTCTGTATCTTGTTCAAAAAGTTGTTTTGTTTATGTCCCGGTCCTTTATCCTAACTTGATGATATCTGGATCGTAAATCCAATTTTGAGAAGATATTGGCCCTACCAACTTGATCAAATAGATCATTTATCCTGGGTAAGGAGTATTTGTTCTTAATGGTCACTTTGTTCAGTTGTCTATAATAGATACATAGTCTTAGAGTGTCGTCTTTCTTTTTCACGAATATGACTAGTGCTCCCCATGGTGAAACACTTGCTCTGATATAGTCTTTATCCAACAATTCCTATAATTGTATTTTTAATTCTGTCAGTTCTAGTGGACTCATTCGGTAGGGTGCTTTTGAGATAGGGTTTATCTGGGTAGTAAGTCTATGGAGAAATCTATTTCTCTCCTAGGAGGTAGTTCTGGAATCTCATCAACAAACATGTCTTTGAATTCACGTAGGACAACGAAGTCTGCTAACTTGGGCTTATCTTCTTTTTTTAATAGATTCGTTACTTGGATGGTGTAAACTTGACATCCCTTTCTAATACATTTCTTGAATTGCATCACTGAAACTTGTCTGACTGACACAGTTTTTGGTATGCCTTGGGTTGTTCTAACAGTGCCAAAATTATCTTTGTAGCTAAGTATATTTGTATAACAGTCTAGTACTTCTTTGTGTTGTTCCAACCAATCCATCCCGATAATCATATCATAAGATCCTAGTGGTAGGATGTTCAGATTGGTCCTTATATTTTGACCATATAAGATGAACTCAAGATCAGAAATGAAGTTGACTACTTTTCTTTTAGTACTTGTTGCTAGTTGTACAAGCCAAGATTTTGCATGCTTTTGTTTCTTAAGTTTATTCGACTCTACTACATCGGGAGTAATATAACTTAACGTCGCTCTAGGGTCAATTAAAATAGAAATTTGAGTGTCATGGATTTTACCTTCGATATCTACCACCAAGGACTGGTGGTCAGCTTGTCGACCATCTATTGCTGCATTTATCCGATGCAAACGTATGCCCATGTCCCCCACTATCGAGGCTTCCTGTAAATTATGAATAGAAGTTCTGTTTGTTGTAATTAAATGTGGATAGTTCCTCTTTATATAAGGCTCTCCACACTCCCAACACTTTAATGGTTCATGGGAGTTGTCCCCAAACTTCTTCATTCCCAGGTTTACTGGTTTACCGCTTCCTTGCGTGTTCGGATGATTGGAGTGAAAATCCTTCCTTGGGAAACTTTTTGCTACATTATGATAGGGAGCTGGATGGTATCCCTTCTTTCACTGTTGCATTCGATCTTGCTTCTTATCCTTCCAGGTATTAGGAAACTCTACCCACTGTGTATACTCGTATCACATTCATGCCTTCTTGAATGGCTCACTCAAGGATTTGGGGTTATCAAACTCAATTCTCTCCCTGTAGGAATGTGGTAAACATCTTAAGAATCACTGGATTTTTACCTTATCCTCCCGGATGTATGGTACGAAACTTAGTAGTTCCATAAATTTATTTACAAGGTCCTCCATCATCATTTGTTTGAGTCTTAACTCATAAAATTATTTCGTCTTCCTTTCATAATAGCTTTCAAAAAGGTATTGTTTCTTAAAATACTTATTAAAGTCAGACCATTCCAACAGTTTCTCTTTTAGGCCCTTGGCCAATTTCAGGTCCTGCCACCAAATGTTGGCCTTCCCCTTCAGATTGTAGATGGCCATTTTGACTTTCATGTTACTGCAAAAGTTGTAGAGTTGGAAGTATTTTTTGATGTCCAACAACCATGCATCGGCTTCTTCTCCTGTCCTGGATTCTCTATCAAAAGTAGTTGGTTTAATCTTTTTAAATTCTCCTTCAAGGTGGTCGATTTGTTTTCTTTTTTTGTCTGGTATGGTTTTGTCTTCAGCTGAAGGTGTCCCTTTAGACGAACTGTCTACTTTTTCTGTCTTCGCACTAGAATTCTTGGAGGCCCTTTTGCTGACCTCTTCCACATGGTTATCATATTTTGGGATTTTCTTGGTTACTATACTATGCAACAGTACTTCATTTATCTCTTGTTGTTCCTACTCTGCCTTCTCCAATTTTTCATTGTCGGCCTTGAAAACCTGTAGTTCAACAATAACGTTCCTCATTGTTTTCAACACCTTCGTGGGTGAGATTCCATCACTATTCTGTCTTGGATCTTCAGGAGGTCCTTGTTGTGGATTCTCTTCCACCCTAATTTCTGCACCTTCTTGAGCTGCCATTATTCAACACAAACAAAAAATATTTATGTTTGTAATCCACAATATTTATTAGTTTTTTCATAAATGAGAATATATACTAAGTAATTAAGGTGGCCTTGTTCAGGCCCAGTGTTGTAAATTTTTCCCTGATACCATATGTAGTGTGCCTAAAAAACTGTCACAAAAAAAAATGTTTATACATTTATCCATGAAAAGTTCTGAGATTTCAAGCAAGAAAGCTTTCTGTTATAAGGTTTGAGTCTGAAAGTTTGTTAGAATCCTTACTGTCATCAGTTGTCCTCACCATTCAACTTAAAGTTTTCTAATCGATGATATAAAAGTGTTTACTCTTCACTTCAATGTTTATCTAAGATCCTGTAATTTATAATTACTTTTCTATCTGTTTGTGCCTATAAACACTACCATAGTCTTAACAATACAAGTAACTTTGGGATTTTCTCGCCAATTCCCTACATAAAAATATTACCATATGTTTGAAATACAAACAAATTGTAATATGGTGTGCTACTTCCATACCTCTATATGGAATGAAGACTCTCCAATAAACACACAACAACTCCCAAAAATCGTGAAAAGTGACAAGCATGTCGGGATTTTGAAGTTCAGGATTTCACGAGTACAACAACCAACATCAATGCACAACAATTCCCAAAATCGCAAAAAGTGACCAACATTTCAGGATTTCGGAGTTTGGGATTTCGCGAATACAACAGCTAACATCAACACAAAACAATTCCCAAAATCACGAAAAGTGACCATCATTCTGGGATTTCAGAGTTCGGAATTTCGCGAGTACAACAACCAACATCAACGCACAACAATTCCTGAAATCGTGAAAAATGACCAGCATTTCGAGATTTTGGAGTTTAGGATTTTGCGAGTATAGAATCCAAACATCAACAGATACAAACCTTCGAAATGAAAAACACGGGGAAGGTTGGACTAGTGCTTTGAGGTTTTGGGGTTCAAAACTTCATCAGTTCAAGTGCCCCAAACTTCACAATATACGAACTTCTGAAATGCGAAAAGGAAAAGTTGGGCCTGCATTTTGGGGTTTCAGGGTTCGGGACTTTGTGAGTTCAAGTATCCAAACAACAACATATGAAAAATTCCGAAATGCGAAAAAGGAAAGGTGAGATCCTCATTTCATGGTTTCAGGGTTCAGGATTTCGTGAGTTCAAGTACCCAAACAACAACATATGCAAACTTCCGAAATGTGAAAAAGGAAGGTGAGACCTGCATTTCGGGGTTTCAAGATTTGGGACTTCGTGAGTTCAAGTACCCAAACAACAACATATGCAAACTTTCAAAATGTGAAAAAGGAAAGGTGAGACCCACATTTTGGGATTTCGGGGTTCGGAACTTCGCAAGTTCTAGTGTCCAAATATTAACATAAATAAACTTTCGAAAATGCGAAAAAGGAAAAGTCGGTCCTGCATTTCGGGATTTTGGGGTTCGAAACTTCCCGAGTTCTGGTATCCAAACATCAACATGAACAAACTTCCGAAATGAGAAAGAAAAGAAAGGTGAGACCCGTATTTCAGGATTTTGGGGTTTAGAACTTAGCGATTTCTAGTATCCAAACATCAACATGAACAAACTTCTGAAATGTGAAAGAAAAGAAAGGAACTAACATTTCAGGATTTTGGGATTCGGGGTTTCAAAAGACAAACAACAACACACAACAACTCTCGAATTCTGAAAGGTGAAAGGGTGTGGAACCAACACTTCAGGATTTCATGATTTGGGGTTTGGAAAAGCAAGGGAACTTCGTATAAATGTTACCAACAAGTCCTGAATGCTGAAATTCACATTATTTTCATAATTCTAAGATTTTTACCTTGTACCGGTATTCTTACTTTTGTTCTGTGAAATAGTAGGTGTAGAAGGATTCAATATCCAATTACTTATCAGAATTAAAAAAAAAAAAATCTAACTTATGAGTTTTATACGCATATAATTTATAAAAGTGGTACAATAGGGTAACAGGTTCTGTAAAAGGTAACTCCTATTATGTTCACTCAGAGCCTCTTTAAACAATGCATTAAACATCAACAGTACTAGATCTGTGCATCTATGTAAGTACAAGAATAAGAATATCATTCCATCAGAGTTTGGATGTCTATTACGAATTTCATGACGACAGACAAGCATATTACATTCACGAAGGTAATTTCACCTTCCGCAACATATATATATATATATATATACTTCAACAGTCAGATGTGAACATTCCAGCAAACGTATTATAACTATATATAGATACAAATTTCCTTCACAGATATTCCTCACATGAAAAGATATTATCATTCAATTAGTTTACTTTAGCGCAATTAGATATAACAACATATACATGACATCAATCACACGTAGCCATTCAAAATAGAGAAGGGTAGATCAACATATCTGAATCCAATCCGCGGAAAGACAAAGGGAACAACAACATTCCTCCCAACCGTAGAACAGGGAAGCCAAAGTCACTTGCCTGATTCGCCCCCTAGCCTGACCATGAATCCATGAGGGAAAACTTGGAAACTCCTCCCCAACAATGTCCTTCAATTCCAACAATTATCCTCTTTCCTCACACTTACTCAACAGTGCACATAATGTAACGACCCTGGTGAAATAGATGTATAGGATTATTAATTATAATTAATTTAATAATCTAACTGCCCTAGAAGTTAGCTAAACAATAATTATTTCTTAAATAACATTGAATAATTAATTGTTATTAATTACTTGTTCATGATTTTCAAGGATTAATTAATTATTAATTGACTCATTAATTAATTAAGTAAAGAATTAAAGGGGGTTAATAAATTATATTGTTAAATTAAGCTTACATATTCGGGAAGGGATAGGACATTAAATATAGGATAAAATAATAAATAAAGGGGATAAGGGGCATTAACTACGAAAGGATAAGATAAGGTAATAAATGGGTAGGTAGGGAAGTAAATGAGAGGGAAGTAAGTGAAGGGGCAATATGAGCGGAGAAGGTTAGAAAGGAGGGGATCATTCGAGAGGAGATATTCATTGATTTTTGGGGCTCTCTTGGATTTGCAGAGAGGAGTTGAGTTCTGGAGTGGGAAGGTTTAGTACAGGGGCACTGGTTTGCTGGAGGTTTTGGGCACGGGGGCTAGGATATCCATATGATATCCTAGAGCTAGGTAGTTGTCCTAGTTGGCAGGGAGGATAGTAGGTTTGGGCAGTGTTGGTCAGTGCATCAGGCAACAAGAAGGAAATAGCAAGGCAACAAGGCGAATTAGCATCAGACCCAGGTAATTTAAATTGTGTATTTGTTTTATTTTGATATACAATTTTATTATTGTTGATAAATTTATATGCGAATGTGCTCAATTAAAGGAATATTTGAATTTTACTGTTTTTCTCAATTAAAAGAAATTAGTGAGTTTTCTGAAATCAATACTATTACAATTTGTATAATTATTTGACGTTAAATCTATTCGGCCCCTACACATGGTATTGGATATTTTGTTTGAAATCTGGGCCTGAGGGCCAAAACTCCAAGTTCCCAAGGCTCCAAGCTCTAGCTACGCTTAAATTGCAAACAAAACACATAAATTTTAATAAAAATAAAAAAAATATAAATGCAATATGAATTTTAACTACTAGGGTTGTTACATTTATATAGGATTAATGAGAGGGTCTCGGTATCTATGCATATACTTGGATAAAGAATGTACTGGTTGTTGCATTTAATGTTCATCTTATGTAAATAGCATGCCTGTGTAGATCGGTTCCAGGGTGAGCGAGTATACATATGTATATGTTTGTTTGAAAATACATGTGTTTTGCACAAAATTGAAATAACTCAATTTGACCAAAAATAAATCAAAATTATATTATGCCAAATTTACGTTTATATTATGAGAAAGTATTTCTAGACTTTCTTCTAGCAAGCCAATTAGATAATGTCAGTTTTCCATAAAACCTCAGCTGTCCATTTTCTCAGTCTAACCTCCATTGTACATTTATGTTCTTCATCCATAATTTGTAGATCAAAAGGGTTACTGGATCCCTGTTCTGAGTCGCAGTCGATGTCGGCACCGTCCAACATTAGGGGATTCTCCAATGAGCCGAGTGCAAAGCAGTTAATACTATCTTTAAAGAGAAAACAACATTCTAAAAGTAGTACTATGTGCATTCACTTTCATTACCAATTCCACGACTGTACTAATAATATGAAAAATTGAAAGCCCTAAAAGGTGAACTGTAACATAACACAACGCACAAGATCAAACTGTTGAAACCAAACACTGTCCAAAAAAATGAGTATATGAGACATCCTTAAAATAAAAGAACAACTACCATAAATTCTAGTAAGTCTCCTGTAAACATAAAAAAATAAAATAAAAATAAAATAAAAAAATTATTGTGGTATAGTTTAGGCAATACAAAACAAAAACCAAATAACTTCCCAACGTAGTTCCTTATAAAGAAAATGCAAGATTGCAAAAAATGAGTTCTAGATATACTCGGTCCTGGAATATTGGAAAGAAAAGATGCTTATACAGTGCAAAAGTTTAGACAGATCCTTGGTGGAGTCATTTTATGTTGTTAGCAGTTGTAAAAACTGGACGTAGCGTGGTATTGAGGTCTGTACCAGGAAAGGAACATGTTCCCTTCATGGAAATGCATGAAAGGAGAGATGACCTAAGTGAGCTTCAGAATATTCCCAATAGTTTCATAGATATCCCTAACCAGAATTTTCCTTTAGTCATTACATTCCGAAAGTTCCTAATGATGTTGGATGGGAGTGTGCAATATCATTTCTTTGATGACCCAATGAGCTCTACAGATATGAAGTCCTGTGCATTTATGAAAGTTATGAGAACTAGGGAAGTGGATTATGATCGCTTGACTCGATATACTGGCCATGCTTTAGTGCAGATTTAATAAGAGGGCTGGACTCTTCAGTGGCATTCATTGAGATTATTTCACATATAAAAGGTGGTCTAATATCTATAAATTCTTCAAACTTTGTGATGAGTCAAAAAGACTACATTTTGATGGCAGAAAGTCGGATTTCTATCTTAAATGCTTCTCAAAGAGAAACAATATTTGATCTTTTCTTGCTTTATGAAAAGAAAAAGAAAATGAATGGTGAATTTGGCATTGCAGATGTTTTGAACCACTTGCATCATTAGCTAAGATATAATCCATATTTAGGTCAGAAACTGGATTTTATTTATGTTGATGAGGTTCAGGACATGACAATATCTCAAATCACATTGTTAAAATATATGTGTTGTAATTTCATGAGGGATATGTCTTTGCTGGCGACACAGCCCAAACAGTCAACAAAGGAGTTAATTTTCGTTTCGAGGAAATTAGAAAACTGTTTTACAAAGTATTTCTGGTAGCAGATGACAAGAATGGATTTTCCTCTAAAGACAGCATGCCATATTTGTTTCATCTATGCCAAAATTTTCGTACTCACAATGGGATAATTAAAATAGCACAGAGTGTCATGGAGTTGTTGTATCATTTCTTCCCTTTTTCTGTGGATAAATTGCCACCAGAAACAAGTTTAATACATGGAGAGGCTCCAATATTGCTTAAAACTAAGAAGGGTGAAAGTCTTCTCACTAACTGTGCAAGGGAGATGTGATTTTCATGGCAAAATTTTTCATTGGTACAGCACGCAAAGAACACACAGAAAGTGGGCAATGCATTACGGGATAAAAAAAAAATCATACGCAGTTAAAAAAAAAATTAGGTTAAGAAAACTGCATTTGTTTCCAATCCAACGAGAGAAACAACTTCTACCCAGTACTAATTTCGAGTTAAAAATAAAAGACACTCCAACAAATCTCGTTTAAGTTTCCATAAATTGCAGTGAAACAAAGTAGTTATGAAGAAAACGAATGAGATGGGTACCTTAAAAAGTAATTGGGTTCTTGATAAATTTAGCTGGGCCTCTGTAAAAAGCCGGAATTGAACTCGTTTGATCCTTTCCAACTTTCTTTCCACTTTTTTCAGCCACTTAGTGATGAGCAAAGAAGAAAATATCAAGCTTATACATTCTGCAAGAAATATTCCACTATAATATCATCATAAAATTTTCTACGTAGTTTAAACCAGCTATGACAATAACTCAACTTTCTGGAAAGGAAAATAACTGGTGCACAGTTTGACTTCCACTGAGGGGCCATCTCGTCGGAACTCGTCCAAAGATACCAATGATTCTATACTTAGCAGCTCTTCAGCGCCACTGCCATGCACAAAGCCATGACGAGACCAGCATCAGCGCACACGAGGCCACGAAGAGGATTCTCGAAAGGGATGAGCACCTGGGGGAGGGGGCATGTGGGCCTCATGCGAGGACCCATGATGTCGATTTCATATATATAAATGATTTCACGAGTAATGTGTTTTTATATATATTTTTTAAAATTTTAATTGTTTAAAATTAATTGTTTAATTTTTTTTATTTTAATTATAATTATTTTAAATTAAAGTTTCAAGAATTCTTTATTTAATTTTAAATTCTTAAGTAAATTGTTTTAAATTAGTTTAAAAATTAATTAATTTAATTTAATTAAGTCTTTACCCATGTTAATTAATTAGGTTTTTTTTTTTTTTTAAATGAGTAAAACAAAAAAAAATTCACTTAATTAATGGGTTTTGAACCCGCGACCACCCAGTAGCTAAGCCTTAAGGAACAACCAAACACTAATGCAGCATGTATGTTCCTTGAAAAAAAAAATGTATGTGTGTTAATTAAGGCGATTGAAGCTTAGTATTAAGTTTAGTCTAGATTATTAGTTTTTAATAAACTAGCACAACCACAAAGTGGTTGGCGGCTGGTTAACACCGAAAGGTACATAGCGTTGGTGAATGCCGAAACATGGTTGGTAGTTGCAGACAATTATTTATATGCCATGGTTTAATCCTATTTAATCATTTAAACGCCGTAATTATATATCCTTACAACAAACTTTTTTTTTATGTGATTATGTAAATGTTAAACAGTAAACATGTTAACGGATGCCTTGATAAATGCAAGAAAGTTATGAACAATAAATCAGACCCATTGATTTTGGAGGACAACTAAGAATATGCAAGCATCTTCAATGAATAGCCATCAGATAAGGGTTTAAGGTTAAATAAGATTAAAAGATCATTAATCGTGCCCATTGTCAATAGGTGTACGCCTTTCGGCGTAAATTAATAAACATAAGGTCGGAAGTCACTTTAATCAAGTTGTAAGCGAAAAGTTAAAAGGGCTTAGACGAGGACCAGGGGGAAGGAGGTGGCATATGCACTAGGAGATTAAGCATAGGAAGTGGCGAGTATGGTGAGCGTAGCTACATGACAAGGGAACCAATAATTTTTTCATAGGGGCAAAGAAATCAAGCTTAGACGCTTAATCCTAACCCTAACCTAGCCAATCCCCTAAAGGAGTAATGTATGTTTACAGACAAGTAAAGGAAACTTACACCTAACCCTGTTTCTAGTTTGAGTAGCACCAATTTGAAACATCTTGGAACTCACCCTGACAACTTGGGTTGATGTAGGTCAAAGCATACAGGATGGTCAGGACTTAAAGGAATCGAGGTAGGGGAGCGTCATCTCAAGCACCTCCAACACCGCCAGCATCACCACCACCATCGCCCAAACTAGCCCTCATCCTATGCTCATTGGAATCCATTAATGAGACTTTAAAGGGGCGACAACCGGCAGGGACTGAAGTGGAACCCCCATCATCTGGAACGGGTAATCCTGAAGCGTTAAGGGATTCAGGGGGAGGACCTCCACCTGAAGACATCAGGCAAGAATTTCAGAAGATCAAACTTCCAGAGTTTTTCGGGGGTCACGCCAGTGAATGAGCAAAAGCATGGTTGGAAGGCATGACTAGGTGTTTTGCCTTAAGGGACTATGCATCTAACTCAAAGGCAAATATCGCCATTTTTCAGTTAAGAGACAGTGCCTTGAACTGGTGGGGAAACCTGGAAATATAATTGCACCTTACCCTAGACACAATATATTGGGAACTTTTCGAGGAGAGGTTCCAAATGAAATATCTACCGACATACTACGAGGAACAACAGGTAGGGGAATTTCATGCCTTAGTACAGGGAAATAGAACTGTAGAAGAATATGAGATCAGATTTATGGAACTGGTCAAATATGTTTCGTATATGGATAATGATCAACGACAGGCAGAGCACTTCGTTTATGGATTGAACCCTAAGATAAGAGTTATGGTGCAGATGTGGAAACCGTCTTTGGCAGTGGAGGTGGTGGAAAATGCGCGTTATGCAGAAGAACACATGAACTTAGATCGGGGTACAAGACCGACATTTCCGCATCACCCTGGATTTGTAGGAAAGGCCCGAGGACATTTCCTAGGGGAGGGGGATCAAGGCCACCACCATATGGTAACAAAGTCACACCAAGGACAATAGCCACAAGGATTTCGATGGCAACGAGTGCAGTATGTCGTTCATCACCAACGACGCAGACAGGTCCACAACCATATCAGGGAACAATGAGTAGGGGTAGGGGTTTCAAGGAAAGGAACTCATTTCAGAGACAGTCACATAACAATGCACAGGTTCAATCTCATGTTACCTGTTGGGGGTGCGAAGGACCCCATTACCAGCATGACTGCCCAGAGTAACAATCAGGATTCGTGCAAAGAGAAGGAAAGGCACCGATGGAGAGAGCAAGTAGTAGCCACCAGATTTACGCAGTGGTTAATAATAACCTAGTCGAACTTCAATCCATGGTGGTGGAGTCATCAGGTACGCTAAATCATATCAATGTTAAGATTTTGTTTGATTCAGGTACGACAGATAGTTTCATTTCACCATCTGCATTAGAATAGAGTGGGTTGGCAGCCTACGACCACGATGACTTTAAACAAATCAAGATGGATTTGGGGGAAAAGCAAGTCGTAGAACCTAGTGTTGATAATTGTATAGTAGACCTGGGAGTGTGTACTACCAGGTTGAAGGTATACATCACTGCCCTTGCGGCATATGACCTAATCATTGGAATGGATTAGTTAGCAGCTCATTGAGCTTTGGTATATTGTTTCGCAAAGAGGGTGATTTGTGTCGACGATGAAGGAAGGCTAGTAGAGATCCAAGGTGTACAGAGAAAAGTGTCATTACGCTTTATATCCACTATGAAGGTTAAGTGATGCTTGAGGCAAGGGTGTCGATTGTATGTAGTGGAAGCAGTGAATGAAAGGAAGGGACCCTCATTGGATCAGTCCCCGGTATTGTCATAATTTCAGGATGTTTTTCCGAACGAGTTACCAGGGTTACCTCCTAAGAGGGAGCTTGATTTTACTATTGAGCTAAAACCTGGTGCAGAACCAATTTCTAAAACTCCGTATTGGATGACAGCACCAGAACTTTGTGAATTGCAAATGTAGTTGAAAGAGTTATTGGACTTAGGGCTAATAAGGCCCAGTGTCTCACCTTGGGGCGCACCAGTAATTTTTGTAAAGAAGAAGGATGGATCCTTATGACTATGTATAGACTATAGGGACTTGAACCGTGCTACAGTGAAAAATAGGTACCCGATTCCACGAATAGATGACCTATTCGATCAGATGAAAGGAACAACCGTATTCTCAAAGATCTATTTGCGATCAGGGTATCATCAATTAATGATTAAGGAAGGTGATATCCCAAAAACTGCCTTTCAAACTCAGTTTGGACATTACAAGTTTGTTGTCGTACCTTTTAGATTGACCAATGCGCTAGCAGTATTCATGAGCCTCATGAACGACGTATTCCAGAAGTACTTAGATCAATTTGTACAAGTTTTTCTAGATGACATCCTCATCTATTCCAAGAATGAAAGAGAACATGAGCAACACTTGCGAATAGTGTTGTCTTGCCTTAGAGAGAACAAATTGTATGGGAAGTTGTCGAAGTGTTCCTTCTTCCAGAAAGATATCCACTATTTAGGACATATCATTTTCGGTGAAGGAATCTCTATGGAACCAGAAAAGGTAAAGGCCATTATGGAGTGGCCAGTCCCAAAAAATTCCCATGAGGTGAGAAGCTTCATGGGGATAGCAGGTTATTACCAGAGATTTGTAGAAGGATTCTCAAAAATAGCGAAACCGATCACCACTTTGCAACGCAAGGGGGTCAGTTATGAATGGACATAAGAGTGTGATATTTCATTCACTGAGCTTAAGAGGTTACTAACTAGTGTGCCAATTCTACGAATGTCGGATATGGAAAAGGACTTCACGGTCTGCACAGATGCCTCAAAGAAAGGGTTGGGGGTTGTGCTAATGCAGGATGGAGGAGTGATATCTTATGCATCAAGGAAGTTGAAGAAACATGCGGAGCTATATGCAACGGATGATTTAGAGTTGGTAGCTATAATGCTAGCTCTGAAAATTTGGAGGCACTATCTTGTGGGGTGAAACTTTGAGCTCAAAACGGACCATCAAAGTTTAAAACATCTCTTCACTCAAAGAGATTTGAATGCCAGGCAAAGGCGATGGAGTGAGTTTATGAGTGAGTACGATTTTGGTATTTCGTACATAAAGGGAAAGGAAAATGTGGTCACAGATGCCTTGAGTAGGAGACCATGTATCTTCTCCTTGGCAACCTTAAAGGTCAATTTGAGGGAACATGTGTTGACACAACTCCCAGGAGACAATTGGTATTTAAAGGTTACTTAAAACCTCCATAGCGGGAGGTAGTTAGATCCTAAGTATGAAGGATATAGTCTAGAAACAGACAGACTATTAAGATATTGAGGAAGGATGTACATCACTGAGAATGGGGATATTCAAAGCATCATACTGAAGGAATCCCATAGAGAAATGTATTGTGCGCATTCAGGTGTGAAGAAGATGTATGCAGATATGAGGAAGCTCTTCTTTTGGGTAGGCATGAAGCATGATGTAGTCCATTTCATCGCTAAGTGCCTAGAATTTCAACAAGTGAAAGTCGACCACCATCACCCGACAGGCCTCCTACAACCACATGATGTCCCTATGTCCAAGTGTGAAGTCATCTCTATGGATTTTGTTGTGGGGTTACCACTCACATCCCATAGACACCATACGATTCTTGTGATAGTGGATAAGTTAACGAAGAGTGCTCATTTCATTCTGATTAGAGACACTTACGATGTCACTGATGTGGCACATGTGTTTGTAAGTGAGGTCATCCGTTTGCATGGGATACCTAAGAAGATCATTTCAGATAGGGATTCCAGATTCACTTCTAGGTTTTGGACAAGTTTACAGTCAGTGTTGGGGACCCAGTTGAACTTAAGCACAGCTTATCATCCTGAAACAGATGGGAAAACTTAGAGAGTAAATAAAGTCATGGAAGACATGCTTAGGATGCATGTAATGGATAATCAAACCCAGTGGGAGAAGTACCTACCTTTGGTAGAGTTTTCCTATAATAATAGTTATCATAGCTCCATCAGAATGACACCCTATGAAGCTTTGTATGGGAGGCCATGCAAAATGCCATTGAGTTGGGATAGACTAGAAGACCGAGTAACAGTTGGGCCAAAATTGATTCAAGAAATGGAGGAACAGGTGATTTAGATTAGGTAGAGACTAAAGGAGGCATAGGATAGGAAAAAATGTTACGCGGATGCACACAGGACCGACCGAAGTTGTGAAGTGGGAGACTAGGTTTTCATTCATATCAGGCCTAATAAGAGTACCATACGGTTCAAGAAGGGGACAAAGTTGTCACCTAAGTTTATAGGACCATTCAGGATCCAAGAGAAAATTGGACCTGTTGCATATTGTCTTGTACTGCCACCCCACTTGCATAAAACTCATAATGTATTTCATGTATCTGTTTTACGTCATTATGTTGTTGATGAATCACATAAACTAAATTGGAAGGAATTGCAGGTATTGGATGTGGGAACCCTCATGGTAGAACCGTTACGCATATTGGACCGTAGAGTCCGACAACACATGAACCGTCTAGTATACCAAGTTAAGGTCCAGTGGGACAAGTATAGTCCAGGATCTGCTACTTGGGAAGATGCTGAGACATTACGATGAGACTATCCCTCGCTATTTTGACCACCTCGAGAACCTGTTTCTCGAAGGTGGGGTGTATGTAACACCACCTTTTGACTTAGACAACCAAGATTACCTGAGGCCTATATACTTTATTTTCTTGTCACAATGAAACTATTAAGTGATACACCTAAGTTTTAAATGTATTAACTTTTACGAATGTTTAAATATTATTGATGATGATGTATGTAATGCGATCTATTATGTGAATAAAAATCTTACGAATGTTTAAATGTTATTGATGATGATGTATGTAATGCGATCTATTATGTGAATATAAATTTTACGAATGTTTAAATGTTATTGATGATGATGTATATGATGCGGCATATTGTGAGAATGTGAATTTAATGAATGTTTAAATGATATTAGGATGATGTTGGATATTATGAAATCTATTTTGGGTAAATGATAATCTTATGAATGGGTGTCGAAATTGAATTATGGGATATTATGAGATCTAATCCTAACTGGATAACTTTGATGTTAATTTATCGGTACCGGGAGACCAAATTGAAATGATGATAGCATGCAATTACATGATGATAATGCATGGAAATGTATGAGTTTGTGTTACAGACTAATTTGCAGGTTATGGGCTATGAAATAGCCAAAGGATAAAGATGATGAAAGTGGATATTATGAGCACTAGCCATGAAACATTATGGTATGAATATTGTATGTGAAATTATATTGGTTTGGATGCATTGCTATGATATGTGGACCAGTGCATGATTTCAGTTGATGACACTACCCAAAAATGAATAAATGATGATAAAACCTCCAGCAACACAGTGCCACTATATATTCCATTGTAGGGTGTGGACCCTAGTCCTATTAGGAGGGGTGGAGGCATTTCCCACCGTGTATTCTCCATTGTAAGGTGTGGACCCTAGTTATGATTAGGAGGGGTGGAGGCATTTCCCATCGTGTATACTCCGAAACCTGAAGTCATGGGAGGACAGTGTTAGTTCACGCTCCCCAAGACGTGTGATGATGACTATAAGATACCTGCTAGGGAAGCTTGGTCGAGATAGCGACACTTCCGCTTATGGGTTCTATTTGGAGTTAGGTCAATATAGTTGACGCTCCAAGATAGTCTAGCAGAGGAAGGATATGAATGGAGATGGAAGTAGGTTAGGGAGGAAGGATGAGTAGTAATAGTCGAGAGAGTATGGAGATTTGTCTGGTGGTGGAATTTAATGTTTTCCCTTCAAAAAGAAAAAAAAAAAGAGAAATGTGTATATATGAATATTCATTATTACGTAACTAAACCACAATTTTTTAAAATAAAAATTGTTAAACCGGATAATAGCAATTAAATGATTTCTCAAACAATTGATTGGTTTGTTGTCCTTTATAAAAGACTAGTCTTGCTGATTGGACTGGATGCATACACAAATTACTAATGGATGATAGTTTTGATTATTAATACATGCATGAGACTTGTATGTACTAGCTACACATGCATTTCTTGTACATATACACTAGTATGTATGAGTTTTCCTGACTTACTTACTGATAATGTCGGTTACTTGTTATGAATGTGTGAACCATGTTTATTGTCCTTTGTACCATAAGATACCTTAACTTCAGGACAAAGTTTCCTGAAGGGTTTGTGTATGTAACGACCCTGCTTAAATAGATGTATAGGATTATTAATTATAATTAATTTAATAATCTAACTATCCTAAAAGTTAGCTAAACAATAATTATTTCTTAAATAACATTAACTAATTAATTATTATTAATTACTTGTTCATGATTGTCAAGGATTAATTAATTATTAATTGACTCATTAATTAAGTAAAGAATTAAAGGGGGTTTATAAATTGTATTGTTAAATTAAGCTTACATATTCGGGAAGGGATAGGACATTAAATATAAGATAAAATAATAAATAAAGGGGATAAGGGGCATTAACTATGAAAGGATAAGATAAGGTAATAAATGGGTAGGTAGGGAAGTAAATGAGAGGGAAGTCGGTGAAGGGGAAATATGAGAGGAGAAGGTTAGGAAGGAGGGGGTCCTTCGAGAGGAGATATTCATTGATTTTTGGGGCTCTCTTGGATTTGCAGAGAGGAGTTGAGTTCAGGAGTGGGAAGGTTTAGTACAGGGGCATTGGTTTGTTGGAGGTTTTGTGCACGGGGGCCAATATATCCATATGATATCCTAGAGCTAGGTAGTTGTCCTAGTTGGCAGGGAGGATAGTAGGTTTGGGCAGTGTTAGTCAATGCATCAGGTAACAGGAAGGCAACAAAAAGGAAGCAAGGCAAATTAGCATCAGACCCAAGTAATTTAAATTGTGTATTTGTTTTATTTTGCTATAAAATTTTATTATTGTTGATAAATTTATATGCGAATGTGCTCAATTAAAGGAATATTTGAATTTTACTGTTTTTTTCAATTAAAATAAATTAGTGAATTTTCTGAAATCAATACTGTTACAATTTGTTTAATTATTTGACGTTAAATCTATTTGGCCGCTACACATAACGACAAGAAAAATATTTTTCAGCAGACTCTTCTTGCCTCACACTCAATCCATAGTGTTCATAACAACAAGAGAGCTCAAAAATCCTTTCCCAGCATACTTGGCAGCGTTCTACCTCCTCACATATGCTATTTATCAATTTTTGCCCGGGTCTTTTTCCATCCTTTGGGGATTTTCGCAGCTCTCTTAATCCCTGATTTTCAGGGGCTACCAGTGGCCAAATATCTGATTTTCCACTTCTCGTAATCACCCTAGAGGAAGTTCCAACATGTTCCCCACTCATGGAGTCATGGTCAGCTGATTTTAGCATGGTTGTTCCATTTGTCCTCATGTAATTAATATAAATATTATGTTGTGATACAAGTGTCATAGTCAAATAGTTAGTTGAGTCCAAATAGATCTCTTCCCAACAGTCACAATAATTAAATACAATTATTAAATTCTAAATTCAGAATTTCCATAAATGGAAAAAAGTTTCTAGATTCGAATTTGCCAAAAATAGAAGTAAATTTCTAGCGCACAAAAATAAAAATATTTTGTTTTTGGAGGATGTCACAAGATGGAAATTAAATCCCATTCACACCCTCTATGTTATTTTGAGTCAACAGTTTGACCCTCGTTGTCGAATTTCAACTAGTGTTTGGATTAGAGCTTTCATTACAATCAACATACTAGTTCTAAGAACCATTAAATGACCGAGACATGGTAGTTATGCTAGTTACCTGGTATTAAACCTGACCCCATGGATATTATGGATGGAAACTAAATAAAGTCTCCTAGGGTTAGATTAATCATGTGGACTTGTGTGCGAATTCTTGGAGGCCTTTTGTTAAAAGGTGAGTTGTAGTATGAATCATAATAATACACATTATATACATAGTCCTATATGCATATAGGTAAATAGAATGAAGGCAAAAAAGGATTTTCTAAAGCCTTGGGGGTTTTCTCTTATAACCTTTCTACTTGAGGAAAGTCAAGATGATATAGTTAGAACATCTTGCGGTGAGTAGAATTTAGGGATTTTATAACAAATTTTTAAAACTTAGGGATACCCCTTCTTCTACCAAGTAATTATATAAAAAAAAAACAAAAAAAAAAGTTATGGCAAATTTGAGGTTTATTACATGTGGTCAAAGGACAAACTAATATGAGTTCAACGAATTACCGATCGCTATAGTCCCTCTATGCGTACGACAGGGACTAATAACTTAACAACAATGAATCTCCATTTTAAAATTTTCTTATCTCTACATTGATTTTTGAAATGGGAACCATCAAATATTTGGGTGACACTAATCCAAACATGAACATGGCGACGTGTCACAAAAATATAGAGAGACACATGTATGATCTAGGTTTACTATGCTAGTTTAGACAACTTATTTTCTGGTATGACACAAGATTCTCATTTGTGTTTACAAGATTATTGTTTACAACTTTTTTGTTTGCATAGTAGAATATGGTTTCATTTGTCTTTAAGCCATTACTGATTACAATATTTTTGTGGTTCATATGTGCATTTGTGAGTCCTTTATCTCGCACCGCTACTTACTGTCTACATTTAACGCTATGCATAAAAATATTTTATTCATTTTTTTATTTTGGAAATGAAAGAAAACGAAAAACATTCTCATTTACATTGTGTGGCTTCATGTATGATCAAATTGTTATTTGAAATATTTAAACATAACATTGCCTAAAGATTGTAGATGATAGAATGATATTTTCTAGTGTTGTTAAATGAGTGGGATCGAACATATCATTTTTTGAGTGTGTTGGTTGCACATGCTCTTGGAACCCACTGAAGAGATTCAAATTTTATACGATGAACCTTGAGGGGCCATACGCTCAAGTATTCACACTCTAGAAAAAATTAGAACTGAAATAGTGTTAGGTGCAACAGATTAAATAAACATGGATACAAATTTATGCAACTTTTGTCAACAACCTATAACAATTAATTGTTAGAATTGTCAATGCAGAAAACACAATTCAAAATATGATAAATAACAATGACACACATATAAACACAGGTGTTTCATGTGGTTCACCCAAAAGTTGGGCTATGTCCACCAAGCATAGGCATCGGTTGTCTTATTATTTAGATTATGGATATTACATCATATTTTCAAGTCTCTCACACAGTCAGTATCTCACAGTTGTTTTTGCCTCTATTGGCTTACATGTATTTATACATTTACACAAGAAACTAAATATTAAATGCAATCCCTATACATATTCTAACTTGGTCTATTTGGTTGTAACCAATGTAGAATAATAGGATCCAGATTCGTCCTTGAAGGAATTCGTTGTCACCAAATCCCAACAATCTCCACCTTGACAACAATTAACCTGATATCTTTCTCCCTCCTTTTGTTCATCACCTTTTCTGCAAGCCAAGAGAAGCCAAGCACCACTACAACTTCTCTAATAAAATTGGTTTCATGATCTCTCATGTGTGACTTGCATGATTTTGGATTTCCTAAGGTGTCACTCCACCTCAAACATGTCTTCCACAATTGTGTTGTGAGACACATTTAGTGATAGATCTCCTCCTATCCAAAACACTTGTAAAATATACATTACAATTATCAGACACCATCTCAGTGTAACCATTATAGGTTACATTTGTGCTTCTCAAACATTGAAGCACCCATTTAACTGCAACATTTGAATCTTTCATGTATCTAACAACATCATTAGCATTTGAAACATTTGGTATTAACCATTTCATCACATACAATAGACCTCCTACGGAAATTAGATGAGACATAACCTTTTCTTCTTTATAGATATGCCCTATGCTTGAAGAAAACTTATAATAGAAAGAAAGAGGGATAAGAATTGGTTTTACAATGTTCATACTGAACTCCAACCACAACTTACCATTACCATCTCTGTGTACTTCCATGCCCTTAATTTGTTTTGCTGCTCCTTGATCCCTCATCTGAATTGTACTATCCACCTGAGTCATTTTCCTATTGATTTTATCCATGCTTCGGCTTGGATCGAGCATATCATCAACAAAGAACATCAAGACTGTGAATGTGCTATAAAGCGTATATTCATTCCTACCCTTTGAAAAATTGTGACTCACTGTGAAGGATTGAAACATCTTGTATATTTGCTTGGGTACCATTAGGCCATACAATGAATTATCTAGCATGTAAACAAATTTATCGTTGCGATCTTGAATCAAGCCTTTTGGTTGTTCCATACATACTATATCTCTGTCAATGATGACCTTGTAAGAAGTAGGATCCCACATACAACATCCCTTTATACCATCATCATAACTTGCATAAATATAAAACAAGAAGGAATTCATAAACCAAGATTTTAAGTCTGGAACTGATTTACCTCTTACCAGTACCTACAATTCTTTCTTTCTCTTATGACCTTGATTCTTATTCCATAAACAAGAATATACATCTATCACTTGATATGCCACTTCATTACTTCCTTCCAGCTTATAAATGTTATCAACCTTTGTTACCTTCATCACTACCAAAATACCTTTCGACACTGTGAGAGCTCCACCTTGACCTGTATACTTATATCCTCAAGAATCCAACACTCCTAATGAAATAAAATTTTATTTAGGATCAGGTACATATCTAACATCCGTTAATTCCCTAACAATACCATCGAACATCCTCATTCTAATAATGGAAACCCCAGCAGTTTTACATGGAATACCATTTCCCATAAATATTATACCCTCATCAATAGATTGGTAAGAAATGAACCAATTTCTACATGAACACATGTGGTCGGAGGCACCTGAATCTAACTGCTATTCTTCTTGATATTGTAAATTACTACAAATGGATAAAATGTGATCAATTATACCTGAATTTGTTATAGCAAAATTTGCTTCCTTCATAGAGTTTTCCTCAGATTTCTTTCTCTTCCAACAATCTTTCTTGAGATGTCTTGTTTTTCCATAGTGCCAACATTTTTCTTTACCCTTTCTGTGTCTTTAATTAGATCGAAAAGAACTTCTCTCTTTCTTCTCTGTGGTTCGACCTCTGATCAACATCGCCTCTAAAGTTGAGGTTTCTTTACTAGATTTTCTCCTCATCTCCTCAACCAACAAATCTCCCACAACAGAGTCATAATGTAAAACATTTACTAAGATAAAGCTAATAGAAGTGACTAGATTATCCCAAGACTCAGGCAAAAAACACAATAGTGTAATAGCCTTATCTTCATCTTCAAATTTAACTTCCATACTAATTAATTGAACTATAAGGGTATTAAAGGTATTTAAATGGGCAACAATTTGTGTACCTTCTCTCATCTGCAAACTGTACAACTGTTTCTTCAAGTAGATTCTGCTCATCGAGGACTTCGTCATATATAGACTTTCCAACTTGCTCCATAATCCCGATGTTGTATCCTCTCCTACGATATCAAAGAAAACCTCATCTACCAGACATAAACGAATGGTGCTAAGAGATTTCACATCCAGATCCTCCCATTTCCATTATGTCATGGCCATTGGTTTCTTTGACTTTCCTGCCAATGCTTTTTGCAACCCTTGTTGCACCAGTAAATCCTGCATCTTAAGCTTCTAGAGCTCAAAGTTGTTTTTACCGCTGAACTTTTCAACTTCAAACTTCGAACTGTGCATCTTAGCCATTAGCAAAAAAAATATCCTAATGTCCAAATCACTGCTTATAATAACCAAGGTCTTTTAAGATGATAATGTGGAAGAAAAACTAGTATAGACACTAGAAGGTTTAATAAAAAATCATTTTACCAACCTCTCCTTTTAACTAAAAAAAAAACACTTTTAAAACCTCCACATTTTAAATATTATATTTAATCCAAATATAATAAACCTTTACTCATTTAAAAAACCTTAACTTGATCCTTTTCTCCATAAAAAGCTATTTACTTTTATCCACTTGACTTGACACTTTAATTCCTCCACCTTTTATGCATTCAATCTAATATATAAAAATAAACCTTCATACCTTAAATTCATGAAAAACATGCGAATTTAATTCTTCAATCGTGAATATTGGATTTAAGGGAGCCGGCACACCTCACGTAACACTGGAGTGTGGGGAGTCCGCACCTCCCGATATATTTGGAGTGCGGAAATCTTAAATAATTTACGCACTGTAATACACAGTGGAGTGTGGAAATTCCAACAATTTTTCACGTGCGTAAGGCTGAGTAATAACTCTCCACACCTTATGAGATGAGGGACCTACGAGGATGTATAAATTTACGCACCCTCACACAGATTTCACTTCTGGTTCTTCCGAGACACTCCTTCAACCAGCTCTAATACTACTTGTTAGAATTGTCAATGCAGAAAACACAATTCACAATATGATAAATAACAATCACACACATATAAATATGGGGATTTCATGTGGTTCACCCAAACATTGGGATACGTCCACCAAGCATAGGCATCGATTGTCTTATTATTCGGATTATGGAGATTACATCAGATTTGCAAGTCTCTCACACACTCAGTCTGTTAGAGTCTTTTTTGTCTCTCCGGGCTTACATGTATTTATACATTTACACAAGAAACTAAATATTAAATGCAGTCCCTATCCATATTCTAACTTGGTCTATTTGGTTGTAACCAATGCAGAATAATAAGATCTAGATCCATCGTTGAAGAAATTCATTGTCACCAAATCCCAACATTAATAATTAGAACAATAGCCAAGGAACCTCATGACAACAACTAAAGACTAGTGAATTAATGCAACAACGTCATTAAATCCCAACGGTGTTGGGATGTTCAACATAATTTAATTTTTTTAAACCTAAATAACTTTGTTTATGTAGAAATTGTTGGAATTGCATATTTTCATAGTTAAATTCACATAATCTATGTATTATGAATGATAAATCCATTTATTTAAAAATTCAATTTAAAAAACAAAAAATTATAATTTTACCAATAATTCCAATAACTATATCATCAAATTTCAATAAAATGCTAAAGAAATTAAAATATTTAAAAATACCTTTCTCTTCATTTCATTCAACAAATTTATTGTAAACCATCATAATATTAAGAAATAAAAAATATTGAAAACAAATTATAAAGGAAATGGAGAAATAAATTGTGAAAGGCAAATTGATATTGTAAACCATCGTAATATTAAGGAATAATAAAATTTGAAAACAAATTATAAAAGAAATAAAAAATATTGAAAACAAATTATAAAGGAAATGGAGAAATAAATTGTGAAAGGCAAATTGATATTGTAAACCATCGTAATATTAAGGAATAAGAAAATTTGAAAACAAATTATAAAAGAAATGGAGAAATAAATTGTGAAACTCAAATTGATATTTTAAAAAGCAATTGTTTTTTTTTAATATTGTCTTTCTAAAAATGCAAATAAATACAATAAAACATCTTTTATACAAAAATAATTTTTTTAATAAAAATATATACATTGTCTTTTTAAAAATTAAATAAATGTAATAAAACAATTTTTTTAATAAAAATATATACATTGTCTTTCTAAAAAAAATAAATAAATGTAATAAAACATCTTTATGTAATTTTTTTTTATTACATATTTCTAATAAATATATATAAAATCAAATATAAAATGCTAGTAATAAAAAATTACTAAATTGTTTTATTAATATGATGCATAAAACAAAAATATAAATAATTACTAAATTGTTTTATTAATATGATGCATAAAACAAAAATATAAATATTGATGAAGTTTCATAAGTGTGTACTAATTTATGTTTTATGATTTGTTTTTTTTTAATAATATATAAAAACTTATAAATCCATAAAATAAATTGATTAATTTAAAATATTGTTACAATTGTTTGTAATATAATTCTCCGTACATACTTTATAATGTGATTAAAAATTTCAAACAGTAGTTCAACACAGGGATGATTTTAAGGATGGAAATTTATTTTAAAATATAGAAATCTTCGCCAATCTTACTAATCCTTCATATGTCAACTATAAATGATTGGAGATATTTTTGTAAAAATATTCAAATTTCTAAGGATTTTGTATAGTTTTTATAAACTTTTGACGATTTTTAAGGTAAAATAATTTTATCCTATAGAATTTGGGCGAATAATTTTTAAAATAATGAATCTTGTTTTTGGAAAAACAATGGAAAATTAGCTCATGAGCGAAATTTAATCCCTCAAATCATCCCTGGTTCAACATGTAGCGTAGCTAAACAATTACTTTACAATGTGATTACAAATTTCAAACAGTAGTTCTACATGTAGTATAGTTAAACAATAAGAATAGGAATATATTGTATTCCTAGAATTTTAGACATGAAATAGAAAACTTCTTCCTCTCAATTATCACTTTTGAAGATATGTTTCCCCAATAAACAAGGGTAGAATCCAAAGTTATATGATAACCTAAGAAAATATTTGGTTTCACTTATCATTTTTTTTACTATTGATTTGATTTTCACTACTTTTAGTAGAGGAGAGGAGTTGCCATTCTTACTATTTATGAGATCCCTTTTGTGTTTCTTGATATTGTGTTCTTTTAGATAACTCTTTTCTGGATCTCTCTACCCTTTTCTCTTTTACATTCTTTAAATTTTCAAAAACTTCAAATTTATCGTTGGAGGGGATGAATGGACCAAACTAGGGTATTTTTGCGATCTGTGGCTCTTTGCAATGATGTTTTGTATTCATTCTAGGTATCTATTTGAAAATATCCTATTCATTTATTATTATTATTATTATGAGATGTTATAAATTGCTTCAAAGGGAAATGAATTTCGTAAATTCATGGGAAGTTCTTTGCAAAGTGGCCATACTTAGCTTTCAAAAGGATCTTCTCATAATCAAGGTCTTCAAGATGATCCAACCCTCCACTTTGACTTTTATCACATCTAGAAGGTCCTTCTCTAAATTCATTTCCACCCAAATTCTAAGACACAAAATAAATATTCCCTTTGGACTCAACTTGGTCAATATAACAACTTATCTCCAATATCTTTATGAGAGGATTCATCCTAGAAGATCATGGGGAGGTGTGGTAACCTGAACCATACAGGAGCAACCGAGATTTTCATGTCTCAATCAAAATCAAGGATGTAGTGGGAAAGAAACATTCCCTTATCTCCCATGAATTGATTTGAAAAAAAGATTTATCTCCTTCTTGTTTCTAAACAAAACAAGAAAAAATCTCTTCCACAATAAAAACTAGATAGTTTACCTTGAAAATTTGAATTCTTTGTAATACATGTTTGGACTGAGCCAAATGTTGATTAATTGGGTTGGTTGTCATTGATATAAACCCTTGAAAAAAGTATCATAGCAAATTTTGGTAGCAAAAGGTTTGGGTAATGGGCTCAATTTTATTTGATGGGTAATGGTATGAGTTTTGATATATTTGTAGGTAAACTATTCTAGATGTATAGTAAATGTCATGCCCTTTCTGATGGTATGTAGAACGTCACATAAATCATCACGGTTAGATAATTATGGCCATGTGAAGTTGGAGAACCCTCATGAATCATCTAAAATCTCCAAAAGGTCAAAGTAATCAAAGTGATTGCAAAGAATAAATTGTTTAAATAATAAAGTAAAGTTATGAGCATTCTATAAGTCAGAGAGAATGAAAAATAAATTTTTTAGATAATAAAGTTAATGGAGAAATCACTAATTTAGGAAAGTGGTTAAGTTAAGTGGACAAGTGGTTATAAGTGGCTTAACCCTAAAATACAGAAGGTGGGTTAAGATGGTGAAAATGTAATCCCTTGAGGATGGTACATGAAAGTATAAATATGAGGCAAGGCTCTCTCATTTAATCACACTTGAATATCATTGAATATGTATTTTTCTGAAAGCTTATTTGGGCAGGTGTTATTGATAGAGAAGGTGCGACAAAAAAAGTGTGGGAGGAAAAGTGCGGCAAAAAAAGTGCGGCACGAAAAGTATAGAAGCAAAAGTGTGGCAGAAAAATCGAAGAAGGAAAAGTGCGGTAGAAAAAATGTAATAGATAAAATGTGGCAGAAAAATCGTAGAAGAAAAATAGTGGCAGTGGATTAGCGGCAACAGAATGTTACAAGAAAAAATGGTATGGTTCTCATATGTGTAGTGTTAAATTTATGTATAAAATTGATGGCTTTCCTTGTAAATATCTTGGATGCCCTCTTGGGAGTTTATGGCTTGTTGTAGAGTTGATCTGAGAAAGATCTACCGAAGTTTAGTATTGGTTCATGTTTGAGGGATTTTGGTTGAGCTATGTTGCTAGAGTTATTGTTACAGATAGAGGTTTTATAACAATTAGGTTATAACACATGGTTTGAGGTACAAAATTGTAGTATAGTGTTTGAAGTATATGTGATCATATCAGATTGTTTGATGAGTATACAATGGCAGGTTTCTGAGTGACATATTCAATTTCTACATTTGCGGTATATGTGATCAGATCAGATAGGTTGATTATAGGTTGTTTGGAAATGTTATTGTGACATGTTATTGGTACATATTTGGTGCATGGTTGATGCAGTCATTGATGGTATAGGTTGGTGCATGGTTAATGAAATTGTTAATGATACGTGTTGATTATAGGTTGTTTGGAACTGGTTGGTGCATGGTTGATGCACTTGTTTATGGTACAGGTTGAGTTTCAGGTTGATGCATGGTTCAGGTTATTGGTACAGGTTGTTCGGTGCAGGTTGATTGGTACAGTTTTAAAGTAGTATATATTACAGTGATAGTGTGACAGTGTGTAATAAACCTCTAATTTGTCATTAAAAAAAAAATGTTAGTGACATTATTCTTTAAATATTTCATAAAGTAGGTTCTTACATCTCCTTTGGGCTCGAAGTATCCCTTGAACATAATACTTTCACCCAACGAGAAGCTTCAAATGACAAAAGGGTCCTTTCCTAAACACCTATATCATAATATATATATATAAATGTTGACATTTAAATTTATTTTCCCATATGCAAAGGTTGTAATTTCCACTCTCCTAATTAAGGGAGTCAGGTTGGAGTGGACCTTGCACGCACCAAATAAAACTCTGACATTAACCCCTATGCTCTTACCTGGCCGAGTTGACATTAGGACTGAGGAGTACTCGGGTGACTATAGTTATTAATGATAAAACTAATGGTGGGTAATCACGCACTCCCCTCTGATGTTACATCTTGGTTAATATACGATTGGGGCTTTCGTCATAACAAATAGTTTCCTACTCGTCCTGCAGTACATAACTAACTAACGACCCTTCTCATTTTGTTAGTGTAACGAGAGGAGTACTTCAAGGATTGAGTTATAATGATCAATCGTGTGCACTGGATAGTCATGGTTATACATATCTTCCACTTCTAAAGAAGGTAGGTGTATCTGTTAGGGGAAGTTAAGATTCTGACGTGAAATTTAATTTTACCTCAGTCTCGACGCCTCGTCCCCCTTTCCTTACCAATCCTGATGCACCATCCAAGCCCTAGGACATGGCTTGTACATCCAAATGGTTAAGGGTGGTGAATTGTCCATCTAGGTTTTTGGCAGTCTCATTTTGTTCTGGTGTTTTTCGTAAGGGAGGTTCTGCACTAAGCATTCTTGCACAGGGGAGGGTTGTCACCTCTGTGTTGGTGAAGTCGATAGAAACCACCGTCTTTCTGGTAAGACCCTATAGAACTATCAAACCTCATTTTTTAACAAGGAAACCACAGAGTTCACGAGTGTGTTAAAGATAGTTTTTTTTACTTGATGTAATAGGAACAAGGTTTATGTGATTTCTCATGTCATTAAAATGTAGGTTGGGGTAGGGGTTAACACCGAGAGTCCTTACTTTACACCTCCATGGCCATGCACCCTATGTTCATGGATTTCTTCCGAATCTTTTACTTAACTTTGATAATAGCAACTATTTTGGAGGAAACCCTGTGTAGCATCGAAAGGGTTTATCGTTCTGTCTTCCTCTGTGTTTGATGCATTCTATTTGTAATAAAGTGATGGCCTGCTGGTACATTATTTCTGGAATACATCCTGGCAAGTTGATTGTTCGTATATTTATATATATACTGTCATTTTCTCAAATTCTTTATAACTGTTGTGAAAAGTATTGTTTAAGTAAGTTTTGTGTTCTTGGATTCACAGTATTACTTTCTCATTCAACCCTTTTGTTTAAAGATTTTCTTGAAGAGGGGTATCATTGTATTAATGGTGGAACTTTTCTCTTGTTGCGAGGTACCCACCAGGAGTTCCAGGTATCCCTTTCTCCGGCCAGGGAGATGATCACAAACTAGGCACGGCCACTTAAGGTCGTGGCGTTTGTCAGTTAAGCAGACCCGTATCCCTATGGAACTCATCTTTTTGATTTTATAAACATAAATTTTTTCTTTTAATACTTTGCTAACATCTTCCTATGATGGCAGACTACAGGGGTGTTCACTTCGCGGCGCAGGTATCGGCTTCTATTCAACATGCCTAAGGTACTTGGGTTCCATATCAAAGGGTTCTCAAAATACTCACGTAATAAGTATGGAAATCCTATTTAAATAGTGTTCTACTGTGATGACTACGTTGGGGAAAGCTTATCTTCAGCACTCTGTACATTACTCCTGTGATTTAATGTATTCGACAAGATTATTACTAGTTGCACTGGCCATTTGTATTGGATCCTGTTGATGAGTCTAGGTAGTCTTTTGTTACTGATAACTGTCTAATTGTACTTTTTGTTGAAAACTTCTTAATAAAAATAAAGCAATGTGTTTTCTAGTTACTCTGTAATGGAATCTCTCCCCTATATTTTGGCCCTTTGATTGAAGGTTACAAAATGGAATTAAAACCCTATTCTAGTACTGTTCACTCCTTGTCAAATATTCGGTTCTATTTTTCAAGTTTTGAACTTATGTGCACATAATAAGGGTCTTGTTCATGCACTATCACATGTTTCCTCTCTGCTCAGTTTGAATCATTGAAAATGTGAACATAGTTTTATTCGTACATTGTTACTCTGTGTTTTCTCTTATGTTGATTGGATTACACTTATGCATAAATAGATTTGTTCACTCTGTTCTTTTGGTATACAAATCCTTTTCTGATTAAGATTTTTTTGAGAATCTATAATATGTATTTTCCCTATTTGTGTATATCCAAATCTGTTTTAAGGTTTGGA
>ML779881.1:604878-617545 GCA_009831015.1 Picea engelmannii | reverse complement strand
TTATTCGACTCTGATAAGTTTTGAAGCCTATATGTACATATAGACTTTCTCTGTTCATGTTTATTCGAATCTGGTAGGGTTTAAAACCTACTTAAATATCTACGCTCTATTTGTATATAAACGACTCTGGTAGTTTTTTTTTTTTTTAAACTACTTGAAAATCTATGCTCTATTCATATATAATTCAACTCTATTTCAGGCTTGGAAACTATATAATAATGCACTCTGTTCATTCCTTGACATTAATACTCAATTTTGTAAAAGATTTGTTGAATTGTAGGTACTCATATAACACTTCTTTTGTCCATGGTTAAGTATTCGATATATATTTTTATGAAATCGAAATGAAATTTCCAGAAATAAATTCCACAATTAGATGGTAATGTCTATTATTTCATTCTCGAATAGCCATTGTCTAGGTTATAGCATGAATACCATCATTAACGATCCCATTAGAAACAACAACCAATTCATTCAACAGAGGTACAATATTGAATTATTTAGGTACAGGAAAAACTTATAGCAGTTATACGACCATTTACACAAAGAACACCAGAACTCTTTTCCATATAACTATAATATGAATAGTACATCTAACAAATACATCATTTAGACAGATGGGGTTTAGAGTAACATATCTGGACTATCTTGCGGAGAAAACAAAGGGAACAACCATGTTCCTCCCAACCGTAGAACTGAGCAGGCACAATTTCTTGCTCGATTCACCCCCTAGCCTGACCATGAGTCCATAAAGGCGAACTTGGAAATCCCTCTGCAACACAGTCCTTCAATTCAGTCCTCTTTCCTTGCCTCACACCTTTCCAGTGTTCATAACATCAAGTGGAAAAAAAAAAAAAAACTAGACTCTTTCCTCCAGCATACTTAGCAACGTCCTTCCTCCTCACATATGCTTATTTGTAACTTGCCTAGGTTTTTTCCCTTCCCTGGGAATTTTCGCAGCTTCCTAAATCCTTGATTTTTCAGGGGCTGCCAATGGCCAAATTACTAATTTTCCACTTGTATAAATCAACCTAGGGATAGTTCCAACAGGTTCCCCACTCATGGAGTCATGCTCAGCTACTTGTAACATGGTTGTTCCATTTGTCATCTTGCAATCAATATAAGATATTCTGTTTTTAACAAATGTCATTGTCCAATATCTAGTTGGGACAAATCGGATCTCTGTCCAACAGTCAAAATCCTTTATTACAACTATAAAATTTGGAATTCGGAATTGCCATAAATGGAAAAAAATTTCCAATTTCAGATTTACTTAAAACGGAAATAAATTTTTAGAAATTTATAATTTTCAAAATATTTTTATTTCCTTTATTTCTATTTTTTTGGGGGGGATGTCACATCCTTTCCCCCTTAAATAAAAAACTATCCTCAATGTTCATTCCTTTCCTGGAATTGGATATGATGATATTTCTGCAAATCTCCTTTCAACTCCCAAGTGGCCTCCTCAGGACTAAAGTGCTTCCATTGCACCTTTACCTGAGCGATGGCTCTGTTCCAAGGTGTTATTTCTCTCCGATCCAAAATGCGTAGGGGTTCCACCTAGGACTCACCTTCGGGTTGCACCTGCACCAAGTTCCAATCAATCATATGAGTCGGGTCATGAATATACTTTTTCAACAATGAAACATGAAATACATTACGAATTCTTATATTAGCTGGAAGTGCAAGTTGGTATGATACGGGTCCAATTCGAGCTAGTATCTCGAAGGGCCCACAAAACCTGGGTGCCAACTTGGCACAATTTCCTAGCTTTAACGAGATTTTTCGGGCTTTGAATTTTAAATAAACATGGTCTCCTGTTTGAAATTCCAAGTGCCTTATTTTCTTGTCTACATAACTCTTCTGTCTATCATGTGCTTCTTTCAAGTTCTGTTGTACCTTTCTAACCATGTTCTCCATTTCTTGGAGCATTTCGGGTCCGACCATGAGTCTGTCAGCCGGGTTATCCCAGCTAATTGGAATTGTACACTTCCTGCCATACAATACTTCGAAAGGGCTCAATTTTGCTGAAGTTTGGTACCCATTGTTATACGCAAATTCTACCAAGTGTATATAATCCTCCCACTTGTTTAGTTTTGTTCTTACATACATCCAGAGCATATCCTCTATGATTTGGTTTGTCCTTTCGGTCTGTCCATCCATTTGTGGATGATAACTTGTATTGCAATTTAAGTTGGTAAGGAGCCCTGCAAACAACTCCTTCCAAAAGGTGGAGGTGAATTTTAGGTCTCTATATGAAATCGTTGTTTTAGGAATACCATGCAGTCTAAAGATTTATTTCTTGAATATTTTAGCAATGTTTATAGCTTTAAAAGTAGACTTTATTGGGATAAAGTGTGCAGACTTACTGAGTTTATCGATTACAACCATGATAGAGTCATTTTGATTCTGATTTTTTGGCAAACCTACTATAAAGTCGAGTGATATAGTCTCCCATTTCTAGTCTGGTACTGGTAATGGCTGTAAGAGGCTGGTTGGATGCTGGTGCTCGACCTTAACCTGCTGACAATCTTGGCACCTAGCCAAGTATTTCGTTGTTTTGCCTTTCATATTAGGCCATTAGAATAGTTTTTTGAGTGATGTTATTGTTTTCTGGTACCCTGGGTGGCCGGAATACGTCTTCTTATTCACTTCATCCAATATTGACACCTTTAACCCTACTAAATCTAGTATGTAAAGCCTGTTTTTAAATCATAGCAGTCCTTTCTCGTCGACACTTAGATCTGAATTATATGTGTTTGTGGTAATATTTGAAAATTATTCCGTCATTTTGGTATAGTTTTCGTCATCAATACCTTCCGTCCTTATTCTTTCTTCCAGATCACTTTCTAATCTGCTAATGTTCATCTGAAATAACCCATGGATTCTTCTACGTAATGCATCTACTACTTTGTTTTCCTTTCCCTTGATATGTCTAAATTCGAAGTCGAATTCTCTTAAGAAGGCTAACCACTTTGATTTCCTTGCGTTAAGATCTAGTTGGTTAAACAGGTATTTCACCCCGCTGTTGTCTGTCAATAATAGGAATCTTCTGCCCATTATCTAATGTCGCCACATATTTAAGGCGTGTATTACTACTGCCAATTCTAAGTCATGAGTGAAGTAATTTCGCTCATGCTCTTTTAATTTCCGGGAATCATAACAAATAACATGTCCTTCCTGAGTTAGGACACCACCTAGCCCTTCTTTACTCGCATCGACACATACCGTGAAGTCTTTATCTAGGTATTCTACTTTTAATATGGGTGTGGTTGTCAATAATTCCTTTAGTTTGTTGACGTTGTCTTGACATTTCTCTGACGAGTTAAACTTGGTTCCTTTCTTCTGTAATGATGTGATAGGGTAGCCTATCTTGGAAAATCCTTCTATAAACCTGCAGTAGTAACTGGTGATTCCCATGAACGACTGTATATCCACTACATCTTTAGGTATCAGCCATTCCCTAATGGATTTCATCTTTTTTGGGTCTATGGCAATGCCCTCTGCTGAAATTACATGCCCAAGGTATTGTATTTCCTTATGATAGAAGTCACATTTGTCGAAGTTGGTGTATAGTTTGTGCTTCCTTAACGTTTGCAGAGTTATTCTTAAGTGTTCCTCATGTTCCTTCTCTGTCTTTGAATAGACCAGGATTTCGTCGATGAATACTACCACAAATTTTTCCAAATACTGACTGAAAATACTGTTCATTAGACACATAAATGTGGCTAGGGCATTAGTGAGTCCGAAAGGTATGACTACAAACTCGTAGTGTCCATATATTGTCCGAAATGTTATTTTGTTTATGTCCTTTTCTTTTATCCAAACTTGATGATACCCAGATCGTAAGTCCAATTTTGAAGATATCTTGGCCCCTCCTACTTGATTGAACATATCATTTATCCTTGGTAAGGGGTACTTATTTTTTATAGTCATCTTGTTCAGTTGTCTATAGTGGATACATAATCTTAGAGTACCATCCTTCTTTTTCACAAAGAGGACTAGTGCTCCCCAAGGTGAGACACTTGGTCTGATATACTCCTTCTCCAACAAATCCTGTAACTGTACTTTTAATTCTATCAGTTCTGGTAGACTCATCCGGTAAGGTTCCTTTGAGATAGGGCAAGAACTGGGTAACAGATCTATGGAGAAGTCTATTTCCCTTCTAGGGGGTAATTTTGGTATCTCCTCAACAAATAGGTCTCTGAAATCATGTAGGACAACAAAGTCTTCCAACTTTGGCTTATCCTTCTCTTCTGCTAGACTTGTTACTTGAATGGCATAAACTTGACATCCTTTTCTCACACATTTATTTAGTTGCATCGCTAAAATTTGTCTGACTGATATCGGTTTTGGTATGCCTTGGGCTCTCCTGGTGGTGCTAGAATCATCTTTATAGCTAAGTATCTTTGTATAATAATTTAATATTTCTTTGTGCCTTTCCAACTAGTCCATCCCAATAATCATATCATAAGATCCTAGTGGTAGGATGTTCAGATCGGTCCTTATAGTTTGACCATCTAGGCTGAACTCAAAATATGAAATGTAGTTGATCACTTTCCTTTTTGTACCTGTCGCTAGTTGCACAAGCCATGATTTTGCATGCTTTAGTCTTTTAAGTTTTTTCAACTCTACTACTTTCGGAGTAATATAGCTAAATGTTGCTCTGGGGTCAATTAAAATGGAAATTCAAGTGTCCTCGATTTTACCTTTGACTTCCACCATAGAGGACTTGTGGTCAGCTTGTCGTCCGTCGACGGATGCATTTATCCGATGTAGGCTCCTACCCATATCTCCCACTATCGAGGCCTCTTGCAGGTTATGAACAAAAGTTCTGTTTGTTGAACCCATACGTGGGAAGTTCCTCCTGAGATGAGGTTCTCCACATTCCCGACACTTTAATGGCTCACAGAAGTTGTCCCCAAACCTTTTTTCTCCCAGGTTTGCTGGTTTTCTATTGTCTTGAGCATTCAGAGGATGGGAGTGAAGATATTTTCTCGGAAAACTCTTCGTTGTATTCCGATAAGGAGCTGGATAGTATCCTTTCTTCTGTTGGTTCATTCGATCTTGTTTCTTGTCTTTCCAGGTTTTCAGAAACTCTACCCGTTGTTTATATTGGTCATAACACATCCGCGCTTTTCTTAATACTTCACTTAAGGATTTTGGGTTGTCAAACTCAATTCTGTCCTTGTAGGACTGTGGTAGACAGCTTAAGAATCGCTGGATTTTTACTTTATCCTCACAGATGTATGGCATGAATCTTAGCAGATCCATAAATTTATTTATAAGATCCTCCATCATCATCAGTCCGAGTCGTAACTCGTAAAATTCCTTCGTCTTTATTTCATAATAATTTTCTGATAGGTATTGTTTCTTAAAGTACTTCTTGAAGTTAGACCATTCCAAGTATTTCTCTTTTAGGCCCTTGGCTAATTTCAAATCCTGCCACCAAATACTGGCCTTCCCCTTCAGGTTGTAGATGGCCATCCTGACCTTCATGTTGCTGGAATAGTTATAGATTTGGAAATACTTTTTGATGTCCAATAGCCAAGCCTCTGCTTCCTCTCCTTTCCTAGATTCCCCATCAAAGGTAGCAAGTTTAATTTTTTTGAATTCTCCTTCAAGGTGGTCTACTTGTTTTCTTTTTCTGTTAGATTTTGTTCCATCCTCAGCTGGAGGTGCTCCTTCAGACGAACTGTCTCCTTTTTCTGTTTCTGGCCCTGAGTTCTTGGAGGCCCTCTTACTGACTTCCTCATCGTTATTATTGTCTTTTGGGATTTTCTTGGTCACTATACTGTGCAACAGGACTTTGTTTATCTCCTATTGTTCTTGTTGTTCCTTCTTCAATTTTGCATTGTCGGCTTTAAAGATTTGTAGTTCAACGATAAGGTTCCTCATTGTTTCCAATACTTCTGTGGGTGAGCTTTTTCACTATTATGTCTTGTATCTCCAGGAGGTCCTTGTTGCGGGTTTTCTCTCATCCTGATCCCTGCATCTTCCTGAGCTCCATAATTAACAAAACAGAAAATAGCTTTCTATTTGTAACAATCATATTTTTTTGTTAGTTTTACATAAGCTGAAATATATCTATGCTAAACAACTATTGTGGCCCTGTTCAGGTCCAGTGATGTCACCTTTTTGCTCTAATACCATATGTAATAAACCTCTAATTTTTCATAAAAAAAAAAATTTCTTAGTGACATTATTCTTTAAAGATTTCATAAAGTGGGTGCTTACATCTCCTTTGGGCTCAGAGTATCCCCTGAACATAATACTTTCACCCAATGAGAAGCTTCAAATGACAAAAGGGTCCTTTCCTAAACTCCTATATCATAATATATATATAAATGTTGACATTTAAATTTATTTTCCCATACGCAAAGGTTGTCTCTCCTAATTAAGGGAGTCGGGCTGGAGTGGACCTTGCACGCACCAAATAAAACTCTGACTTTAACCCCTATACTCTTACCTGTCTGAGTTGACATTAGGATTGAGGCGTACTTGGGTGACTATAGTTATTAAGGATAAAACTAATGGTGGGTAACCATGCACTCCCCTCTGATGTTACGTCTTGGTTAAAATACGACTGGGGCTTCCGTCATAGCAAACAATTTCCTACTCGTCCCACACTATGTAACTAACTAGCGACCCTTCTCGTTCTATTGGTGTAACAAGAGGAGTACTTCAGATATTGAGGTATAACGATCGATCCTGTGCAATGGATAGTCATGGTTATACATATCTTCCACTTTTAAAGAAGGTAGGTGTATATGTCAGGGGCAGTTAAGATTTTGACCTGGAATTTAATTTTTCCTTAATCCCGACACCTCGTCCCCCTATCCTTACCAATCCTGATGTGCCATCCAAGCACTAGCACATGGCTTGTACATCCGAATGGTTAAGGGTGGTGAATCTTCCATCTAGGCTTTTGGCAGTCTCATTTCGTTCAGGTGTTTTTCGTAAGGGAGGTTCTGCACTGAGCATTGTTGCATAGGGTAGGGTTGTCGCCTCTGCATTGGTGAAGTCGATAGAAACAACCGTCTTTCTGGTAAGACCCTATAGAACTATCGAACCTCAATTTTTAACAAGGAAACCACAGAGGTCATGAGTGTGTTAAAGAGAGTTTTTTTTACTTGTTGTAGTAGGAACAAGGTTTATGTGATTTCTCATGTCATTAAAATGTAGGTCAGGGTAGGGTTAACACCAAGAGTCCTTACTTTACACCGTCGTGGCCATGCGCCCTCTGTTCATGGATTTCTTCTGAATCTTTTACTTAACTCTGATAATGGAAACTGTTTCAGAGGCAACCCTGTGTAGCACCAAAAGGGTTTATCGTTATGTCTTCCTCTGTGTTTGATGCATTCTATTTGTAATAAAGTGATGGCCTACTGGTACATTATTTTTGGAAGACATCCTGGCAAGTTGATTGTTCGTATCTCTATATATATAATGTCGTTTTCTCAGATTCTTTATAATTGTTGTGCAAAGTACTGTTTAAGTAAGTTTGGTCTTCTTAGATTCACAGTATTACTTTCTCTATCAACCCTTTTTTTTAAATCTTTGCTTGAAGAGGGGTATCATTGTATTAATGGTGGAACTTTTCTCTTGTTGCGAGGTACCCACCAGCAGTTCCAGGTATCCCTTTCTCCAGCCAGGGACATGATCACAAACCAGGCATGACCATTGGAGGTCGTGGCATTTTTAAGTTAAGTAGGCTGGTATCCCTGTGGAACTCATCTTTCTGATTTTATAAACTTGAAGTTTTTCTTTTAATACTTTGCTAACATCTTCCTGTGATGGTTTAGTGCAGGGGTGTTTGCTTCGTGGCACAGGTATCGACTTTTGTTTAACATGCCTAAGGTACTTGGGTTCCATATCAAAGGGTTCTCAAAATGCTCCTTACGTAATAAGTATGGAAATCCTATTTAAGTAGTGTTCTACTGTGATGAATACGTTGGGAAAATATTATCTTCGACGCTCTATACATTACTCCTGTAATTTAATGTATTCAAAAAAATTCTTACTAGTCGCACTGGCCATTAGTATTGAATCTTGTTGATCAGTCTGGGTAGTCTTTTGTTACTGATAACTGTCTAATTGGACTTTTTCTTCAAAACTTCTTAATAAAAATAAAGCAATGTGTTTTCTAGTTACTCTGCAATGGAATCGCTCCCCTATATTTCAACCCTTTGATTGAAGGTTACAAAATGGAATTAAGAACCTATTCTAGTACTATTCACTCCTTGTCAAATATTTGGTTCTATTTTTCAAGTTTTGAACTTATGTGCGCATAATAAGGGTCATGTTCGTGCACTATCACATGTTTCGTCTCTTCTCAGTTTGAACCATTGAAAATGCGAACATAGTTTTATTCGTACATTGTTACCTTGTGTTTTCTCTTATATTGATTGGATTAGACTTATGCGTAAATGGATTTGTTCGCCCTACTCTTTTGGTATACATATCCTTTTCTAATTAAGAATTTTTTTAGAATTTATAATATGTATTCACCCTATTCGCATATATCTGAATCTGTTTTAAGGTTTGGAAACCTATATATATATTTGTATTTTCCTTACTCATATATATATATATATTCGACTCTGTTCAGGTTCTAAGCCTATATATATATATATATATATATATATATTTGTTTTGTTCGTGTTTATTCGAATCTGATAAGGTTTGAAGCCTATATCTACATATACACTTTCTCTGTTCGCATTTATTCGACTCTGGTAGGGTTTAAAACCTACTTAAATATCTATGTACTTAAATATGTTATGTTCTGTTATATATAATCGACTTTGGTAGGTTTTAAAAAAAAAAAACTACTTGAAAATCTACGGTTTGTTCGTATATAATTCGGCTCTATTTCAGGATTGGAAACTATATAATAATGCATTATGTTCATTCCTTGATATTAATACTCAATTTTGTAAAAGATTTTTGGAATCGTAGGTACGCATATAACACTTCTTTTGTCCATGGTTAAGTATTCGATATATATTTTTATGAAATCGAAATGACATTTCCAGAAAATAATTCCACAATTAGATGCTACCATCTATTACTGCATTCTCGAATAGACATTGTCTAGGTTATAGCATGAATACCATCATTAAGGATCCCATTAGAAGCAACAACCAATTCGTTCAACAGAGGTTCAATATCAAATTATTTAGGTACAGGAAAAACTTACAGCAGTTATACGAACATTTACACAAAGAACACCATAACTCTTTTCCATATAACTATAATATGAACAATACATCTAACAAATACATCATTCAGACAGATGGGGTTTAGAGTAACATATATGGACTATCTTGTGGATAAAACAAAGGGAACAACCACGTTCCTCCCAACCGTAGAACCGAGCAACCACAATTTCTTGCTCGATTCACCCCCTAGCTTGACCATGAGTCCATAAGTGCGAACTTGGAAATCCCTCTGCAACACAGTCCTTCAATTTAGTCCTCTTACCTTGCCTCACACCTTTCCATTGTTCATAACAGCAAGTAGAAAAATAAAGAAAAAACTAGACTCTTTCCTCCAGCATACTTAGCAGCGTCCTGCCTCCTCACATATGCTTATTTGTAACTTGCCTAGGTCTTTTCCCTTCCTTGGGAATTTTTGCAGCTTCCCAAATCCCTGATTTTTAGGGGCTGCCAATGGCCAAATCACTAATTTTCCACTTGTATAAATCAACCTAGGGATAGTTCCAACAGGTTCCCCACTCATGGAGTCATGGTTATCTACTTGTAACATGGTTGTTCCATTTGTCTTCCTGCAATCAATATAAGATATTTTGTTTTTAACAAATGTCATTGTCCAATATCTAGTTGGGACAAATCAGATATCTGCCCAATAGTCAAAATCATTTATTACAACTATAAAATTCAAAATTCGGAATTGGCATAAATGACAAAAAATTTCCAATTTCGAATTTAGTAAAAACGAAAATAAATTTCCAGCAATTTTAAATTTTCAAAATATTTTTATTTTCTTTAATTTTTTTTTTGGGGGGGGAGGGGGTTTGTCACACAGTGGTTTCATTATTCTACTTATACGTCAGGGTGGTTGGTGGTTGGACGAGGCAAGGACAGGTGGTTGTAGCCACCTTCTGGTTGTAACAGAAGAACATAGGGGGTTGTAGCCTCCTTCTAGTTGTAGCGAGAGAATTGGGGAGTTGGAGTTTCCCTCAAGTTTCAGCGTGAGAAACTAGGGGGTTATAGCCTCCTTCTGTTTGTAGCCAGCGAGTGAGAAACTAGGGTGTTGTAGCCTCTTTCTGGTTGTAACCAGAGAATTGACGAGTTGGATCTTCCTTTAAGTTGTAGTGTGAGAAACTAGGGGGCCAGAGCCTCCTTCTAGTTGCAGTTGGAAAACAAAGGAAGTTGGTGCTTCCAATGAATATAATTCTTAAAAACATATAAGAAAAAACATTATGTGTTTTTCTCCCACTTTGAGTTTCCATGTAAAAACACCGATGTACTGTGTATGTGTATAATTGTTCAGTTGCTCATTGTTTATTTAATCTGCAACTATTGGATGATAATGCTACATTGATATAACACTTGCATTTGTTATTGCATTTGTTATTAAAAATGATTGAATTACTAATTCACCCCCTCTTAATAATCCAACACCAAAGAGGAGCTTTTGATCATGTAGAAGAATAACTTATTTTTTTGTTCTCGAGACAAAAGTGTCTATCTTTGGGATGGCTTTTTTCCTTTTTGACAAACTTTTTTTCTTTGGAAGTTTCTCATCAACTTGATTCAAGCTTGTTTCCTTTGGAAGTTCCGCATCAACTGGATTCGAAGATCTGGTCACGGAAATGAAAACCTTCCCTTCAAGAATGGTAGGGGATTCCATGCCGAGTGTGCAATGGAGATTACCTCGGCTACTTCAATGCGTATAAAGAAAATACTTAAGCTAGCAAACTAGCTCAGCCAAGGCGACATTAAGAACAACAATAGTGATTTAAAGGCTTGGCTGCCATTGTTATAGAGTCCGACCAGGGAGTCAATTGGGTAGCCAATTCAATTCAAATTAATTTCTATATCATCTGTATAATAAAAGCTCAAATGTTAAGCTTTTAAATTTGTTAGGCAAATAAAGGTTTATAAAAGTGTGTCTTAATCAATTTCTTTGATCATCCAAATAGCTAAACACACATGTAATTAATGTTAGTAAAATAATTTAAAAATTCAATAGATTGTATAATTAATTTAAAAGTGTTAGAGTCTATCAAGTCAATCAATTAAAGAACCGATAATTTAAAACACTTTAATTATTTGTTTTACACATTAATAAATATATTTAATAACTACATAAGTTTCATAGTGATCTTTATTAATTTACCCTTTGATTCAGCACAGCCTTGTGTGGGTTTATTCATGTTGAATATTTCAAAATTTTAAAAACAAGGTAATGTATAACATCAAATAGAAACTAATTCATGCTAAGAAAATACAAAGAAATACGGAAGAACTAGAGTATAGGAAAACAAATATGATTGAAAAAAAAAACTATCCTTAAAAAAAAATTAAAGAATGGAAACAGTTGTAAATTGTAATATAACACTTTCTATGTCGAATATTTGAAAAATTCTAAAACAACGTAATCTATAACATCGAATAGAAACTAACACTAAATTAAATATTTTTCAGTAATAAATTTTTTATCTTAGAACATTAAATAGGAAATGGCATTAAAAAAAATTGCTGAACTGTCTCACTATTACAATGCATACAAACTTAAATATAAACAGGCAGAAGCTCCCCCATCGTTAACGTAGGAAAGTGTACTCGTCACTGATTTGTTTCCGTTGAAAGAAGGGTTACGAACAGTTTGTTATTCCACCACTCAAACGCTCTACTTGTGTTGAAATTATCTTTCCAAATGTTGTACTTGCTTCTTTGCTCTACGTGCAGGAGGGTATCACCCATACCAATCAACTCTCTCTCCAGTGGTTCCTCAAGCCGTTTCTGGATAGATCTATCAGCTATTCGGGATGGATGTATCAGAAATTAAGTTCATGGTAGGACCAATCCAATTTGTGAAAACAAATCTGCAGCCACAGAAAAACGAATTGATAGAACAGAGAAAACAGAAAACGAATTTACCAAGAACCACAGAACAAAATAGCACAAAACACCACACCGGATCTCATTATTGAATTGATATATAAAGGAATTACATGCATGGAAATGCTTCGTAAATAATGAAGCGACTAACAGCTCACTCAGTGATGAAAACAAGAAACCAACTAATTGACAGTTAACTAAACTAATCGTGGAGCAAATCGTGGAGCAAATCACTCAACTTATTCGTCTAACACACCACCTTAAGTTGGAGCGCGACAATCATTTAACCTAACAACACTCAGCTTAGATCTCAGTGATACAAATGTTTCTGTGCCCAAAGGCTTTGTGAAGATATCAGCTTGATGATCTGCTGATTTACAAAACCTTACAGTGATTACATCTTCATTTACCAATTCTCAAATAAAATGATAGCGGATATCAATGTTCTTGCTCTTTTTGTTGAAGACTTGATTCTTGGACAATGTAATTGCAGAACTGTTGTCACAATATATTGGAGTTGGCTCCAATTTCTTTGGTGATAAGTCACTCATTAACCTTCTTAGCCAAACAGCTTG
>ML779881.1:591845-603603 GCA_009831015.1 Picea engelmannii | reverse complement strand
CTTCAATCTCTTCATCCATAGCATTTATCCATGCTTATTCTTTGGCTGCTTCTTCATATGTTTCTGGTTGATATGTTATGAATGCATAAAGTGCATCCAAATCTAATGGCTGAGTATGCTCATACAAATCACGGAGACTTCTTTCTTTTACCTTTGCATGGAGGCAATGGTTTGATCTGAATCACTAGTCGGATCTTGTGCTGCTAGTTTTCTTGGCACAGAATCTGGAGTACTTGATGAAATTTGTTGTTCTTCTATCACTGGTTAATTTGTATCAGCTAATGGAACAAAGTTGCTTGTGACCTTATCATCCCAAGCTCTATCTTCTTGGAACTTGACATCTCTGCTAATAATAAACTTCTATGTGATTGGGTTATACAGTCGATATGCTTTTGACTGTTCACTGTACCCAACAAAAATGCATTTCTCACTTTTATTATCCAACTTCTTCCGAAGGTCATCAGGAACATGGGCGTAAGCAACACACCCAAAAATAAGGAAACAAGATATATCTGGTTTCTTACCAGTCCATGCCTCAAATGTTCTTTTATCTTTCAGACTCTTTGTAGGTTCACGATTCAGAATATGCACAGAGCATGCAACAACTTCTCCCCAATATTTGTTTGGAATATTCTTACCATTCATCATACTCCTTGCCATGTTTAACATAGTGCGGTTTTTCCGCTCTGCGACTCCGTTCTGATGCAGAGTGTATCTGCAAGTAAACTGCCTCCAAATTCCTTGTTCTTTGCAATATTGAGTGAATGACTTTGAGTCATACTCGCCTCCGCCATCTGATCTCAGCACTTTCACATAGTGCCCGCTTTGCTTCTCTGTCATGGCCTTAAATTCTTTGAACCTAGAAAATGTCTCAGATTTTCTTCGAATGAAGTAAACCCAAGTCATTATGTTGTAATCATCAATGAATGTTAGCACATAAAAACTTCCTCCTATTGACTTTGTTTTCATGGGTCCACATAGATCGGTGTGAACGAGTTTTAAAGGAGATTTATCTCTAAAGGTAGCAGCAGAAGGAAAAACTTCTCTGTGATGCTTTCCTAAAACACAACTTTCACATACTTGGTGTTGGACTTCTAATTCAGGGAGACCAATGACCATAGATTTATTTGACAGTTGACTCAGATAATCAAAAGACAAATGACCATATCGTTGATGCCACAACGATAACTCATCGGGTTTCATAACAGAATAAGACTCAATGGTTTTGGCATTTTTCAGTATGATAGGATACATGCGGTTCGAGGTCATTTTGATCTGAGCTATGACTCGATTACTGGGAGGCTTATCATGTATGGTGCAGACAATCCCTTTAAACACTACATCATAACCATGCTGAGAGAGCTGGCCTACACTAATCAAATTATGCTTAAGACCTTGGACATAATACACCTCTCGGATGCATTTCTTTTCATTATTCTTAGAGAGTACAGAAACGGTGGCCATTCCTTGAACATTCACCAAATGATCATCCCCCAACTTTACTTTATTTTTGACAGTACTATCAAAAGACGAAAATAGGTCTTTGTTACCTGTCATATGATTGTTGCAACCGTTGTCGAGCATCCACACATCTAAATCGGTTGGTTCTATAGTCGCATGGCAGGAGTAAAACATGGTTTCTTGCACTTTCTCTTCATCTGCAACATGTGTGGTTCCATGCTCTCGATTCATAGGTATTTTATAACATTCGGACTTGTAGTGTCCAAACTTCTTACAGTAATGGCAATGAATTTCTGATTTGTCAACCCATGCCTGAGTGCGACCTCTACCTCGACCTCTATCATAGGAATATCTTGCATGTAACTGATATGGGTCTGCATGCGAAGCATCTTGCGGCTGGGATCTGCCTCGCCAACCTCTTCCTCGTCCTCTGCTTCTTCCACCACGGCCTCGACCTTTGCTTATGGTGGCTTGCATTTGGAAAGTTGATTCCAATGAAGTGTTTTCTCTCTGTAATCTCGCCTCATGTGATAAAAGAGAGCCCAACAGTTGATCTATGCTAAACATAGTCAGATCCTTCGATTCCTCGATTGCAACAACAACCATATTAAATTTTTCAGGAAGGCTTCGCAATACCTTCTCCACAATTTTCTGATCGGGAATGTCTTCACCTTGACTTCATATCTGATGGACGAGGTGCTTTACACTCGTCATAAACTGGTCGACTGTCTCTGTATCTTTCATAGACATTGTTTCAAAGTTCCATCGCAAAGTTTGCAACTTGACGGTCTTCACTTTCTCGGTTCCTTGATAGATATTCATGAGAGTATCTCGTGCTCCTTTGGCGGTGCTCTCACCTTGAATTTTCGGAAATATGGACTCATCCACCCCCTGAAAGATAAGCCATAAGGCTTTTTCATTTTTCTTGACCACTTCTGTGTAAGTGCGTCTCGCATCCTGATCCAATGCATCTCGATCTTCAACTTTCAGCAAGGTAACTCCATCTTCGACAATCTCTAAGCATTCATGACAGCTCAGAAAAACTTTCATCTTGGCTACCCAAGTGCTATGATTTGACCCTTTCAAAACAGGTGCTTGCATGAGAGCATGGTTGCTCATGCTGGCCATTTTCTGCTCAAAACATTATATATCGGGGGCTAAAAAAAAAATTGCACAGAAAAAAAATAGATCTTACAGAGCTTGTTGAAAGACGTTTTGCAATTCGGAAAGCTGGATAGAGGCTGGATTTGCAGCCTGCTCTGATACCATGAAAACAAATCTGCAGCCACAGAAAAACGAATTGATAGAACAGAGAAACCAGAAAACGAATTTACGAAGAACCGCAGAACAGAATAGCACAAAACACCACACCGGATCTCATTATTGAATTGATATGTAAAGGAATTACATGCATGGAAATGCTTCATAAATAATGAAGCGACTAACAACTCACTCAGTGATGAAAACAAGAAACCAACTAATTGAGAGTTAACTAAACTAATCAAAGGAGTAAATTGCAGAGCAAATGGTGGAGCAAATCATGGAGCAAATCGCTCAACTTATTCGTCTAACAATTTGTAATTAAAATACTCGGTATATACCACAAGCTTAACGATCTACCCATTCGCCGCGGCCTTTATGATATTATGCGGTGAGACTAACTATCTATGCATACATAGAGAATGTACAGAAGATAGCGCAATATACGATTTTAATCGGAAGAATATATCTTCTCTGTAAACAGTGCAAGATAGGAAGAATATATCTTCTCTTCATGCTAAGAAAAGGATTTAATGATCGGTTTTTTTTTAACTGCATGCAGGCCTGGAATTTGACGTAATGTATTTTATAACTTAGCCTCCTATAATTTCGATATCTTTTTCATTGTATTAAGTGTCAAAAAAATTAAGAGATATATATTAATATGAAACCAATGAAGGTGGTGAGCCAGATAAAGAATTGTACTGAAGTTTTTAATATTTTCTAATATGAACATGATGAAGGCAACTGAAGTTTGTAATATTTTCTAATATGAACATGATGAAGGCAACAGAGCAGACCAAGAATGGGACAGAAGTTTGTAGTGTTGTAGATAACGTATTCAACTTTTTTATTTTCTCATCTTCCTTGTTGCATTGCAGTATTTCTTGAAGTTTGTAATATTTTCTAATATAAACATGATGAAGGCAGCAAAGCAGACCAAGAATTGGACATAAGTTTCTAGTGGTGTAGATAAGGTATTCATTTTTTTTTATTTTCTCATCTTCCTTGTTGGATTGCACTATTTCTTTAAGTTTCTGTATTTCTATTTGAAAGTGCAGGCTTTGAATGACAAGATGAAGAATAAAAAATGATAGTGTTCAAAGGAAGGATATGACTATGTTTCCTAAGACGTCAGGTAGCACGGATTGGTATTTTATTGCTCAACGTCACAGATGAAAATAATCCATCAAAGAGATCACATTATATTTCATGCCTATATGGGTACACAATTATATAATAAAATATAATAAAGATATACGGTTGTTGGTTGTTTGTGAACGAAGTAATGGTTGAACATCCACATAAAATTTTAATTATCTCTACCTGGATAATAATTTTTCCTTGATACCTACATTCATTCAACATCTTTATGCAAGTCAAGAGAAACCTAACACCACCACAACTTCTCTAACAATACTAGCTGCATGAACATGTCTACACATTTTGCTCTACTATGGACCACTCCACCTCCTCTTTGCTCCATTATGGACCACTCCACCTCCTCTTTGCACCACTATGGACCACTCCACCTCCTTTGAAATAACATAACCCCAACTTAAGTCATTTCAACCACTGTAGGTAATACTTGTGCCTCTAAGAACACTCATTGTCATGCTCTTTACCTTGTTTTTCCATGTGTCCACTCAAACATGAACTCGATGTGAAATATTTGAACATTCCGCCTTCTTACTATAATAGCATATGGTACATGATACATACAATCGTTTCTTCCTTAATGTCATAGCATAAACTTGAAGAAAGCATACCATGGAAAGCTAAAGGGATATTTACCATTTTCACGTTCATATTGAACCTCATTAGTATCTTCTCCATAAACTTGTGACAACCACAGGATACCATTTTTCCCATCTCTATGTACTTACATGACAAAAAATTGTTTTTCTACTCCTATATCCTTCATATGAAATTGATCCTTTAACCTACTTATATGAACCATGTTTGGGCTTGTAACAAGCATATTATAAACATATAACACCAAGATAATGTATATGAAACTTTTGAAGAAAACACAATCATCGTACTCACATCTAGTAAAATTTTGGCTCGCCATGAAGAAATGAAACATCTTGTACCTTGTCCTTGGTACCTTTAGGCCATACAATGGTTCCCTGAGTTTTCAAACAAGTCTCCCATTGTGAGCGTGAACAACATCTAATTGTTCCTTGTACATATTTATGTTAGTGATGATTTTGTGGGGAGAAAGATCTGACAATATACATTCCTTATCTCCATCACTATAACCAAAGATATTAAACTTGTAGAAATTCAAAGATTGTAATTATGGAAATAGCTTATAGTTTACCAATACCTGCAACCTCGATCTTTTGTTGCTCATATGTCACATAAAGAAGTGAATTCCCTTTCTTCATTAAATACTATTGTTGCTTCATTCATTTGAATGATTCCTTCCAACTTTTAAAGGTTTCCAATATTTGTATCCTTCATAACCACTGGTATTCCCTTGCACACATTCAATTTTCCATGATTCCATGTAAAGTTATTACCTCCATAATCCAAAACTCCCAAAAAAAAATTAAATTATTTTTATGGTTTGATAGATGTATAACATCCATCAAAATTATTACAATACCTTCGAACATTTTAATATTAATTCTCCCAATCCCGACAATTTTGAAAGAAATATCATTTCCCATAAAAACAATATTTCATCTATAGATGGGTAAAAGGAAAACCAAGTTCTATTTGAATACAAGTGATGGGAAGCACCAAAATCTAGTAACCATTCTTCTTGATATTGTGAGATACTACAAATAGATAAAACTTCATCCACCATACCTGAACATAATTCAACCCAATTTCCTTCCTTACTAGAGTCTTCATTAGTTTCTTTTCTCTTCCAACACCATTTCTTGAGATGCCCTTATTTAGTGCATACCAACATCTTAAATTTCCCATTAACTTCGATATGGATGTACCTCTTGATTCCCCTCTTTCTCTAGATCAACCTCTAACCGTCAATTCTTACAATGTGAAGGTTTCTACACTGGATTTCCCCTTGACCTCCTCAAATAAAAAAGATACCACAACATAGTCAAACTCAAGGGTGTATGTTGAGATCATGAAAATAGAAGTGACTAAATGATCCCAAGACCTCTAGGAAATTAACAAAATAACATCACTATATTATCTTCCTCATCAACTTTTACATTGACATTATTTAGTGGCATAACATAGTATTATACACATTCAAATGATCAACAATTTTGGTACCTTATTTCATCCATAGAATAGAAGGTTGCTGCTCCAAGTAAATTCATTTCGTCAAGTACTTTGTCATGTAAAGGATTTCCATTCTACTTCATAAGAATGTTGTTGTCACCTCTCCAATTATACTAAACATAACTTCATCTTCCAGAAACAAATGGATGCTAGTGAGAGCTCTCGAATTTAGATCTTCCTAGTCCATGTATATCATACCCATTGATATCTCTGTCTTTCATGTCAATTATTTGTGCAATCCTTGTTGCAAAAAAAAATATCACATATTTGGTTTTCACAACTCAAAGCTATTTTTTCCATTAAATATGTCCACCTAGAACTTATCTCTCGATACTTTTTCCATTTTGGACACAAGCTCCTTTAAAAAAAAAATAAACACGAAAAAATGATTCTACCTCCAAATGATTATTGGATAGCACTCATGACCCCCTACTGCTCCAACACTATGCCCACAACCATTGTGGGTGTAGTTATAGTATTCCTCCTGGGATCATTGACTCAACCCTTGAATCTCTGCATGTAGGAACCCTTCACCATTTCTTCCTTGGCTCGGAAATTTGAGCCTACAACCAATCTATTAATGGAAAAATGTAAACTAACCTTACCTACTAACCCATAAAAAAAATTATTTACATAATAAAAATAGTAGGAGGATCATGCCAATTTTATTCAAGAAACAAAAAACATATTTAAAACCAAAATGAAATGGTTCAAGCAAACATACAACAATTACTAAACATTTTACACAACAAAATTAACATTTAAACAACAACAGAAAACTTATCTTTAAATTGTGAACCAACTAGTTGTATACAAGGGATGATCCTATTAGTCACAGGATTTATATTCCAAATCTCAACAAAGAGCCACCCCCAAGCTGGGGCTATGAGTCTATAAGGAGTTTTGTCTTTCTTGGCTTTCAAATATTCATCATTCAACATAATACCAATGTTATACTACATATAAAATTCCATTCCACTATCTCTTTCTTTCCCGTCAACTCACAAAACCCAAGGAATGAGATCTGCCTTCATTACACACAGTCCTTAGACCTTCCTACTTCCCTCGAGGGATCTAGTGCACATGTTTGGATAGGAAATATCACAGTGGTAGATATGGGAATTTTGTGTTGTTCCAAGAGTGTTCAGACATCCTTCTCAAGGCTCGTGATCGATTTCCTCAATAGGAAATGTCAGTTATAGACATGAAGCATTCATAACATTTTAGAATTAAAATCAACCCAAGAATGGTTGTCCTTCATCATAACATGGATTGTGCTCTTTTTGCAACACTCATATTTTCTCATGCTCTCCAAAACCAACATGAAAATTTTTCCCAAGAATCAACTCAAATTTTATTTTCTTCTCATGCAAGCTTGACTCACACATTTCCAAAAAAGTATATGTACATAACCCATGAGATCATAAATTGGTGAGTTGACATTTCCCACCTACCACTCTTACATTAATTTAATATCTCTCTTGATATTTCAAAGGTGGATAACATTATGATGAAACAGATGAATTAACATAAATGGGTTACTCCTTGGACCCCTCTTTATCCCCCTTTCTTCTGGAATCATGGCCCCCTCTTGTTATTCCCTCTAATGGAACAACCAATGATTATTATTTATTAATTATTTTAATGTACAAGATACATAATTTGGTCCTTGGCCATATTAAACAATATGACTATCCCACTCAACCATATCGTCTCACCAACCTAACTAATATTTTCACAATTTCATTATAGTTGTAGGAATTATAACTAAGGATATTACAACAAAGAAAAATAACATTGCAACTAACAAAGTAAGTGAATAGGACCAAGAATATATGGGAAACATAGTGGTATTTTCTTGCTCAATATTAGAAATGAAAGTACCCCATCAAACATTCTTACAATATATTCATGCCTCTACGTGCTCCAAAATTATATAATAAATATACATGGTTGTTAATGAGTCAAGTGATGGTTAAACTCCTGTGCATAATTCTAACTTTTGAAACAAATTAAACCCCCACACATAATTCCAACAATCAAAACGTGTTTAACTCCTAAAACCATATTGTTTTCATCTGTTCATAGGAGAGTCATTCTATTTATTCATTATCTTGTAGATGGAAAATTAACTCTAGTGAGTATGAAAGAGAGGAGTCTGAAAAACATTCTCTACTATTTACTTGAGTTGGATATGATTGACGAGCTTTGAATGTTTGTAGCTTTAGGTTCTTAACCAACAAATCACATGTTACTTTTTTATCCAAATGATCTTCTTAATTATAATTGTAAGGAGATGAGGGCACATACTTTTTGGGTAGATTCAATGACTTAATGGATGAAGAGCACAAGGGGGAAGTGAATGATTGTGAAATAACTTATATTTTGTGGGTGGAGAGGAGCAACATGGGGCATGATGGTGATGTGTAATCCCAAGGGGGAACACACCCTTATTCCCTTGCGATGAATGATGGACACTTAGGTTTCATTTTGGAAAAGGTAGGGTAACCTGGAAACACGCCCAAGTAGTGGACCCACCCCTGGAAGCATGGGTGTACCAAATAGGTTGGATAACCCCATCAACACACCCAGAGAGAGTCACAACAATCAACGCAAATGAAGAGCAAAAAGAAAGGGGTGCATGCCTAAGGATGGGGTGAATTGGTCCAAGATATGTGAAGTTTTATGGGAGAAAAGGCTCATTTGTGCACTTTGGGTCCATGCATGGGTACGCTGGTTCGATTTAGTTTGACGATTCGCGAAGGGGCCCAACACACCCAAAAGGCATGAAGTTTCACACTAATTACCCTTAGAGTCCCTATAATGGCACAATGACACACAACCAAAGGTACATGAAGAAAGTGAAGGTAAGAGACATGGAGTCCTCATGATGGGTGCACAAGTGGGGCACACCTTAGTCTGAGGAAAGGTGGAATAATAGGGAAATTCTTGGTGTGATAGAGCTATAGGTCTGGACAATTTTGATGTATAAGATAGAGTTGTGAGACTCTACCCATCTATGAAACTACAATATTAGCACCCTATTTGTAATTTTTATTTATTTATTTTGCAATATAATAAACGAAGCTCAGTATTAAGCATTGTTGGTACTTTCCGCACTATATATGCATATCTTGTGTTTCATGTTGTATTCCAAATTGACTAAGTGTTAAATAATGTTAAAAAATGCATAAGTATACAACAAAGTTTCATAGAGTAATAATCTGACTCATCCTTATCTTAGAATAGAGTATGGGTATGCTATAGGTATAGAGGTGTAGTGAAGGTGAAGTATCCTTGGTGGATCCAAGATACCAAGTGAGGATTGTTGTGGTTTTGTGCATCCATGTGATCCCAAGATTCAACTTGGGCATGACTCTTGGGTGTGTGACAAATAGTATTAGAGTAGTTTCACAATGAATATTTTTATAGAGACACAACACACATAATGATAGGCTTCGCATAGTCCAAAAGTGGGGCATCCCGGGGTGGTGTAACTACTTGGATATATGTGGATGAAGTCTAATGATAGAAGCAGTCTGCGGATGACTCATGGTAGGTCAAGTCAAGTTTCCCACTGTGACCTATGGCAGAAGAGACTTGGTTTTTGTAGTGAACCGTGATCTATAGGGACTTGCAACGAAGGATATTGGAACCAAGTGGTGTACCAAGGGGTGATGCTACATAGTCTATGAAAGATGAGAACAACAAAGGTATATTGTATTGTGATTTTGTTTGTCTCTTTAACTTAAGACAAAAAGAGTGGAAAGGATCAGTTTGAAACAAGCTATCAAGGGTTGGTTCCTTGGATTCAAATATTGGAAGCCAAGACCATCATGTTTGTTTTGTGGATCTGGTTATCAACGAAAGAAGAATGCAAGATCTGGTTGACTCAGGTGGTTCACATAATTTTTTAAAGAATGAGGTAGTGAAGGAGTTGGGACTTAAAGTCTCCCTACGTGAAGGTTTGGTGAAGGAAGTAAACTCTATCGAGAAGGTAGAAGACGATGTTGCCTCCTTAGTTCACATTTGACTTGATAAGTGGGAAGTTTGATCTAGTTTCATGGTGATTCATATGGATGAATTTGAGGTGATTCTTGAGTAGGAGATTGTAAGGACACATTTGGTCCTCATGCCATGGATTGATAAGATGGTTATATTTGGTGAACATAAGACTTGGGTTGTGCACAAAAGAACAATGAATTCTTGTAGAAAGGCGCAAATTATGTCTGCACTGAGTATGAAGAGAGAAGAAAGGTGGAATGGATCAAAAATTTATTCAGAAATGGTTGGAGAAGTTAAAGAGGATGGAGTGGGGATGCCCATTATACTTGGCCTCACTAACTTGTTCAATTATTTTGTAGACAAATTGCCATATGAGTTTCCAAAATTTCTCCCACAATGATGCACTATTGACAACCGTATAGGGATACATCATGGAATGTAGCCACCCACAAGAGCTCCTTATGGATTATCTAGACCTGAGTATGAAGAGTTGTAGCAACAATTGACATAATTGATTGATGTTGGATTCACCTGTACTTCGATATACTTATATGTTTCCCTAGTTATCTTTAATAAGAAGACAAATACTTTAGAGCTAAGTATGTGTTTGAATTACTGAGCATTGAAAAAAGAAATTGTGAAGAACTGATACCCATTTCCTTTAGTTGTTGATTTTTTTCACAAGATAGCCAAGGTGAAAGTATTTTCAAATTTTTAATTGGGACATGGGTATTATCAGTTGTAGATTGTGGAAGGAGATGAGTTTCAAACAACCATCGTGACAAGGTATGGGATCTATGAGTTCCTAGCGATGCCTTTTGGGTTGTGTAACACCCCTGCAACCTTCTTCACATTTATGAATGACATGTTGCGACTGTTTTTCGACAACTTCGTTCTAGTGTATTTGAATGAAATCATAATGTACAATGAAAGTATGTAGGAGTAAAAGAAACATTTGGAACATGTATTTGAGTCACAGTGATAGAACCAACTATTATTGAAGAAGCCCAAGTGTATTTTTGGGGAGACCTAGATACAATTATTGGGGCATTGGATTGGCTAAGGATGCATTCATATGGACCCTTCAAAGGTCAAGCTAACTGAAGATTGGGAAGATTTGCAGACAATTCATGAATTTTGTTCAGAATTTGTCGGAAGATCCACAGTGTTGATGACATCTTGTTGTCAACGTTTCGGATCCATAACAGGATCCATCATCAGGACAAAAAAGTCTGAGAAAAATAGTAAGAGAAGAGCCTTTATTAAATAGTGATGAGGCGGGTGAAAGAACTACATTTGGCTGAGTGAAACCCTCGTTTTTAGGAGAAAATTAGGGTTGACCAGAGGTTTTAGTAAAAAATAATATTAATTTTATGTTGATTAAGGGCTAGATTAAGGTTAAATTAATGATGAAACCCTAATATTGAGGAAGTTCATAAAATCTTAAGTTAATGTTAGTTTTTGTCAATATTAATGTTATGTTAATTATAGGTTAAAATAATGAGGTAAACCCTAGGTTTGAGGAATTCAGGGTTATTAATATTAATCTTAAGTTGGTTTGACAAATTATAAGCTAATTTTAGGTTTAAATTATTAATATTAAATTATTTTATGTTTAAAAAGGCTAAATTTAACTATATGGTACATGGTGTTAATTATGGGTTAAAATAAGGTTAATAAAATAGGCTAAAAATAGGTTCAAATTATTAATGCTAAATTATTTTATGTTCAAAAAAGGCTAAATTTAGGGTTGACTGAAAGGTGAATT
>ML779881.1:562400-584966 GCA_009831015.1 Picea engelmannii | reverse complement strand
AGTTTCAAACAATTTATAAATTCCATTCAAAATCTACTGTTTTGTAAATCACTCTTTATCAATTTAGATGGAAGATATTTATAACTTCATAAATAATTTAGATAAATTCAAAATCCAGTGTTTTGTAAATCACTCTATCAATTTAGATGGAAGATATTTATAAATTCATGAGTAATTTAAATAGAAGAGATTTGTAACTTCAACGTTAACTTCAAGTTTATCAAACTTCAATAAAAATAAAATAAAAAACCATCGAAATTAAGTTATAAAGGTTAAGTTTTTTAACTGAAAATTTAATTATATCTTTAAAAATTGAACTTTCTATTTGAACATATTCTGAACTAAAATTAATAAAATAATTATTTATTTTGAAAACTGAAATATTTTGAACTAGAATTAATAATTAATAATATAGATATAACTATGATATGATCAGTCAATCTGCATTTCTATATTTTCTATCTCGCTGTATGTAAGAAAAACCACACTATCTCTTCAATGGAAGCCAAAGCTCTTAAGTTAAAATACAATCAAATGTTAAAAAACAAAACAAGAGATTCATTTATTTAAATGACTAAAATTTTATATAAGTAAATCACAGCTTCATTTATTTAAACATCCAAAATTTATCTAAATGACTAAAAACATAAGATCGGGCAATCTTGGCGGCCATATGCGACAGTTTCATTCCTTATTCCCAGTAAGCTCAGAAACGGCCTGCTAATTTTTAACCCTCTATTTAGTAAATGCATACAATTTAACACGGCTTAATCGTAACCTTCCATTACAAACGACCACGAAGAATATTCCAGGCTTATAAAATCCTCTCCACACACGTCTTCTATGTTATTTAAAGAGCTGGTAGCATGGCACCTCACTTTTATTATTACGCAGAAAGGTGTATATCTATTGAAGATGGGCACAATTAATCACCTTTTAATCTAAAATTCTAATTTAATGGCTAACAAGTGAAGATGTTGACATATTCTTAATCGTACTCCCAAATCAATGAATTTGATTTACTCTTCATAACTTCTTTGTATTTTTTAATGCATCAGTGAACCTGTTTACTTTTTAACATTTACCTAATCATATTAAGAAATTACTGTACCACTATATAATTGCCACATTTAAAATTAACTTTTAGATTTCCTCAGCTCTATATACCTTTCAACTGTCAGTCCGTTTCAGTTATCCAAGAAAAAGCAGCTATCGAAAAAGAAGCTTTGACATCACCTTTCAACATTCACCAGCCACTTTGCTGCCAAAGCTCAAGCCCATACCTTTTCATCTAGACAATCAATAAAACGGGAATTTTCTGAAATACTATGTTAAAAGTGTGTCTATTCTAATAAGCAGTGAATACGGAATTCAACGTAGCAAATAGACGGTGGATTCAAGATAAAGGATGCTGGAAACTGCATAAATGTATAGTTGGAGTCTTATTTGTCCCTGCGCTTCGGGCTGCAGGGACTATAGTAAACTATTTTCTTTTTTTCATTAAACTTACACGCAAATCAATGAATTCTCAGTGTTTTAACTTAAACTTTCTTTAAATTCATACATTTTTGAACTTGCAGTTTTCTTTTTTAATCTAAAGTTGTAAGGTTGACGTATTATTTTCGTATGGAGGTAATACTTAGGATAAATATAAAGAGTTTCCATGTTAAATGAAGGCTAGATTGTCTAGCATTAATTGATAACATTAATTTTTTTTCCCATTAACATCGATGTATTTAATCCATGTGTATTGGATTTTTCTTACATGACGCATATATTGATTTGCATGAAACAGAGACTTGTCCATCAGACGAGTACACATGGTTCTCTATTTCTTTCTAGCTTCTATATTTTTAAGTTGAAAGGCGTATATCTATTGGAGATGGACATAATTAATGTTCTTTTAATCTTAAATTCTAATCTAATAGTTATGCATTGAAGATGCTGATATATTCTTAGTCGTCTTCCAAAATCAATGGATCAGATTTATTGTTGATAACTTCTTTGCATTTATAAATGCATCAGTTAACCTGTTTACTTTTTAACATTTACCTAATCATATTAAGAAATTATTATAACATCATATGATTACCACGTTTAAATGATTAATTTTTCGAATTCTTCAAAGTTTAATTATATGACCCAGTTAGAATTTCATTATCTGGCTGAGTTTTATTTTAAAATGAATTTTTTTACCGACAATAACTCTTTCTGAGTTCACCAGCAACGAGTTAGCGGTTGTGCTAGTCTTTCTTCAGTCTGAGCATGGTTTCTACTCCGTCGTCTGACATGGTTTCTACTTCGCCCTCTGAACGATGTAGCTTTTCTTTCTTCAGTCTGGGCATGGTTTCTACTCCGCCCTCCATGAATCGTTGCTTGTGCATGATGCTAACCCCTCTGTGAAATGTGCTCGATAGGTGGTCTGCACCTCACTTGTATTAGTTACCTACTTTTACGATAACAGATATTCTGGGCGAGCCAATGGTGCGCATGCAAACGGGATGGGAAGGTGAAATGCTGTGAATGGTTGCGGTTCTTAAGATACTGTGTTGGTGCCATTACATCTGAATGGTCTCTATATGCAATAACAATGGTTGTGGTTAGAAAACACAGTCCATAAGACAAATTGAACTCTGATATTATTTTAGATTTTGTAAGTTACATAAACAATTAATGATAAAAATGTTGTGTATCTACTAATTGTGTGTCAATCTTGCAGTTTTAATGTCACCTTGGGAGACAATGCACATGATAGCTAAGCATTTCTTCAAGTGAAGCATTTCTGATTTATGATGTACATCTACAGTGTATTATCACGTCCATGTCACCTTAGAGCCGTGGTTCTATTAGATTGTTATTATATTTTTGTGGTTCTATTAGGTTGTTATCATGGTATCTGCATAGAAGAAATCCAGATTAAAAAAATCATGCTACTTGTAAACTATGAATTAAACTGCATGCAACCAATTATCTTGCTCTACTTCAAATGTAAACCTCCACATAGAAGAAATCCAGATTAAAAAATCATGCTAGTTGTAAAGTATGAATTAAACTGCATGCAACCAATTATCTTGCTCTACTTCAAATGTAAATGCATGGAAGAAAGCATTCTTACCATTTGGAGTGGTTATTAGGCTAGCAGGCACAACCAACCCGCACAACCAGCTTTATCGTTGTAGCAACTGCTTCTCTGCATCTAGGTTTTGAGATATGAGTGAGCCATGTCGTTTCCCTCCACGCCTTGAGCTTGAAGAACTAAACTAAGCTTTCTACGCCTTCAGCTTTCACGACTTAGCCATTCCTCCAGTTGCGCCAAAGTGAATTTGTTTGGTCGAACGGTGCCGAAGTAGAGTTCAAACGAGAGTGAATTTAGAAGTGTCTCTCTTTCCTTTTTGTAAGCAGTCCGGGGCTTCCTCTTTCCCTTCCCTCTGGCACCAGATTTAGAAAGCCTATTGGGGCGGGTGACTTACTCATGACTTATATCTTCAACCACTCTATTAGTAGTTTTTTCCCTTTCCATCTACAAGATTTCCCTCCATGAGGGATGGTAGAGTCTTGGTTGATTCCAAGGTGCCTTAGTCCCGTTTACTATAAGAACGCCTCAAAGGAGTTTTGAAATAAAGGATTATGAAAGGGCAAAAAAGGGGAGTAGGGAAGCCAAACAAACTTTAAAGAATGTTTGTGGAAGGAAAAGTGTAGGTTCTTGGAGTGGAGTCGCCAGGCAAGCTCGGGATGAGATGATGAAGCTCGGGATGAGATGATGAGATGAAGGCTTTGGGAAAGAGACTTCCCAAAAGCGTCATTTAGGGAACGAAGAGGATTCAAAATCTTCCCCGACAACGACGACAAAATGTTATAGCACAATTTGTAGGTTGGGAAAATCCCGACCCAACCATGGAACAAGTTCTACAACTTTGGGAATCCTGCACCTAATGTCACCTCGATGTAGGTCTCGCACTTGGGGGTGACTAAGGTCACTCATGGGAGGATTTCCCAGAGACCCTGGGGAGAAATGAAAGGATGAATGGAAGTGTAAGGATAAGTCCCCTTGAAGATCAAGTAATGGAAGAAATGAATTATTGGAAATGATGAGTGGAGAGAGGTAAATGGATACCAAGGTACCTGCAGAAAACATAAGAAAAACACCTTTCAATGATATGTGTTAGTGTGGATAAGAAATTTAAGCTTCTTGTCCCTAATTTGGCCTTATGGTTGTAGCATTCAATAACATGCAGCATGGCTGTAGCATTCAATAACAATAAGCAGTTAAATCAACCATACAAAAGTGCCCAAAACTAGCTTGAATAGTGCAGCCTAGTTAGTCAAATTAGTGGCTAAAAAATGGAGGAAAGTTAGGGGCTAGTTGGCGAGATATTATCACCTAGGGTTAGTGATTTTATGCATCCTAATGGATCTATAAAACAATTTAGTACATCAAGGAGAGTTTATGGAAGAATGGGGACACACTAAAGGAGGAATAATCCCCAAGGCATAAGGATCACTATCCCAAAGAGATAACTTTAAAACTTGAAAATTTCACGTTTCTCAAGGCATCAATTTATTTCTCCAATGAAATAAGTAGATGACTAGTGCATTTAAAAATGGGTTAATGGAGTCAAGCAAATAAATAGCTAGAGGTACTACCTCATTGGGGTTGTAAACCCTCTTACTTCCCAATGCAAGTATCTCTAGCTAGGGTTTGAGTTAAGAGGGTCTATTCCCTTATACTTCTATTAGAAAACCTTTGTTAAACCAATACAATGTAAGCATAAAATGGTAGAGACTATGGTGAGGGTGTATGCCCTTATACTTCCCACCATGCTCTAGCAAAATAACCTTGACTTGAACAATAATGATAGCACAATGTAAAAAATCTTTCCAATTCAAGGAAAAATCTAAGACAAACTACCATAAACACTAAAAAATGTATTCCAAGGATGGAATATCACTTCCATCAACCAAATATCCTAGAATTATCCATAAACCAAAGAACAAGAGATTATAAAGACCCAAGAGGGCCGAAAAATTTAGATAAGTCCTTCACATGGAGAGTTATGATTTAAAATGAGATCTTATGATTTCTATTTATACAAAAATTAGCCAACATGGACTGTCCACAAAAATAAGGAGTAAAACACAATAATAGCAACAAAAAAACCTAATATTTTCCCCTTAACACAATAATATTAAAAAATTCACTTAAAATTTCATCTTTCCACTCTTGGGTAAATCATTTGGTAGGTAATCGATAGGATAGGTCATCCATGTCATCATCAAGGCTATCCAAGTCATCTCTCTCTCATATAGCATGTGAGCTCCTAGAATCCAACCTGTGGGCTTGTAGCCCCATGGAAGCCCAGGCTAGGCTTATTCTCCCAAAATTGTCGACCAACTAGGTCCTACAAAAACAAATGGACACACCCTCCAAGGATCTCAAGTAAAAACATCATGATAATTGGATCAAATCAATAAACAAGCCAGATAATCATGTGCATCAAATATTACTATATCAAACAATTAACATCTCAAAGACACTATGCGACTTGTCCATATTAAGTATGGGAGGGTTGACGAGGTGTTCTATTTGGTAGATATTTCCCTAGGTCAAGGAGAGCCTCTAATAAGTCCTTCTCTGATCCATGTAAAGTGTATGACGTGGATTGGGTCAAGACTCAATGGGCATAGGGCTCATGGTATACTAAGGGTCGTAATGTCTCCTTCATGGGTGCCTTTGTAGAGTCTGTGTGGTACCTTCGTCCGCAATGAACTTTTTCCAAGCCCATCATTTTCCTTTTATCTTTCTTTATTTATATTTTCTTTCATAATAGCACACAGAGAGGTTGAAGGTCACTTCCCTGGTGTGGTGACCAGATGGTGGAAATGTCACACACAAATTCCTAATGGAAATGAGAAGGTTGGTGACTAAATAATGACAAGGTCATACCACTATATATCCATGGATGTGATAGTTCGGCTCATGATGAGACCTCCTATGCTTCAATCTACCTTTTAGGCATTTCTTTGTTATATTATGGGTCCCCTTTTATTAAAAGATACATGTTTTATTTGTTTCTTCGGTGATCCTTGGGTGAAGCATCTGAAAGTTTCATATATGGAATTTACCTTTTACCCAACACCAACCCCTCTGGGCCTTTAACCCCTTCTTCCCATAGAATGAGGGACAAACCCTTTTTGGGTCAATACACCCTAAAATCCCAAGAGATAAGGAAACAAAGGGAGGAAATGATGGAAAATGGTAAGTATTTTCGGGAACAGTACAACAGATTGTTAAGGGATTTCCCAGTAGAAAACCCATTCCCAAAGAAGACCACTTATGAGGGAACAATGTGAACCACCAAGGTGAAGCAAGGAAAAAGGCATAATGTCCAAGCACATATCATGAAATTTAGAGCAATCTAAGATACAACATAATCAAATGGCTTAGGTATTGAAATGTTTCTCACCATAATATTGACTTGTGACTCATGGAGCCAGGCCCACTACCTTCTGGAAGCCAACTGGTGTGGTGGATTCCATTTGTAAACCTGTGACCATCTATGGCAGTGAGTGGGTTTTCCATCTTTGCAAATGGTACAGTCTGTCATGTAGTATCTTGGCACTCCATATCTGCAACTTTAGGGCATCGAGACATCATATCCTTAGTTATCCACAAAATGGGGATAATAGGAAGCATGGCAGATTCACCTTGTTGATCAATATATTATCACATTTATTCATATAAGGTGTTTTTAAATTGTGAAAAATAAATTCAATATATTGTAGGTATTGGGGGGGATGCATGGAATTGGGGGGCTCATAGGTATTGGGCAGTATGAAAAAGGATATCTTGTAAAAATAGGAGCTTCTTTGATTGGAAATAAATATTTGGAGGGGGGTTCAACAAAAGGTTTTTTGGAGGTATTTATCAATCTCTATTGAAATTAGGGATATTCTTAAATATCCCACAAACATAGGTTCTATGGGATAGGTTCATTGTGTGAGGACCCCTTGATTGGAAGCCTTAATTTCCTCGTTTTTTTTTTTCTTTCTCTTTCTATATCTCAGAAGCATAATTTTTTTTAAGAAATTTTTTTATAGGTTGTATTTACTTATATAGGGGAGTTCATTATCCATTGCAATGAAACCACTCATTACATTGGATCCAAAATGGTCCCATCATTGTTGTTTCATTTCTTTAAAGGCCATTGTGACTAATGGTGTGCTATGTACATATGAAGAGAATTTTTTTTCTTTTCATGTGAGTAGCACCACTTAACTTAAATTAGAAATAATATTAAAAAAAAAAATCGTAGTTAATGCTACACATTGTACATAGATAATCACTAGGGAACATTTTCTTACAAAGATCACCATTGAGATTAAAATAAATAATTTTTTTTTTTAAATGGAAAACATTGTGTCTTAAATTTGTTCATAGGTTGATCGTGCATAATAAACAATACTGAGGATTCCATGCTTTTGTTAATTCATAAAGCATTGATTGAATACAAAAAATTGTAAAATGTTTTCGATTTCACAATGACATAGTTATAATATATAGATGGATATAAATATAGTTGAAGCACTGACATGTATTAATATGGTGATTCCCTAGTGCATATAAATATGGTTGATTCCTTGGTGTATATTAATATACTATACACACTAGTATCTTATTTTGTAAAAAAATACATAATTTTTATATTTGATTGTTAATAGATTTCCTTTTTAGGAAGATTTTAAAATTTTCAAAGGAAAAACAAGGGGAAAACCAAGACATGCCGATAGGGATGTGAAAAGAGGTGTATAAAAAAATGGTAAAACAAATTAACATAATTATGTCGCAAGAGGAGCCATCCCATTTACAATGGGAATTACATATATTTAATCATTTATTTATTATTTTATGTACATCAAATTTAATTATTGTGTGAAATACTAATTTTCAATTATTGTTTTGGAGAAAGGAAAAAACAAAGAATCCATTCAACACATAAGATATGATGATGTATAAAGAGTGGATCACAAACTTTGTGAGTATTTATGTTTTCAACCTTTCTTAAAATTTAATGTTTGTTGTGATATTTATATTTAAATAATTAGTTTACACCTATCCATGGATGCCTTCTAATAAGTGATAACATACAAATGGGATCCAACCCATGAATTGATAAACATTGGGTTAAGTATGGGTTGAGTGAATATGTTGAGCCAATAAAACTTAATTGAACTATTTATATGTAGCTATGGTGTTTAACTTCCCTTTTTTTATAATTAACGAAACAACAAGATAAATTTATATTAATTATATCAACTGTGCTTTTCCATGGTGTATTGAACATGCAAGAAAGAAAGTATGGAATGCAGCCAAAAGAGGAGATTTTGAGGGAATGCATGAATCATGCCTTCGAAAGAATGTGTATTATTTATGAAATACTTGGTGCTAATGTATTTTTATTTATTTATAAATAACATATATTCTACTATGTGTGTGTGTGTGTTTGTTGATATATTAATTATGGTTTATTTTTAATTTTGTAGATGGAAGATGAAGGGGAAAAACATAAAAAAACAACTTTATCAAGAAAACATTAGGATAAATAACCAAAGTATAATATCTACTAAAAATTATGAAGAAATGACACATGGAAATCGCTTGAGCGGTGCCAATAGTTCAACTGATGAAATCCAATCAATATAATTGAAAGTTACTTTAAGTTGTATGTTTTGGAATATTTGTCTCTCGAAATTGAGTGATTTTATTTAATATACTTGACACATTTTCCCAGTTGTATGAGCACATGTTACCAATAAGTGTAATAATTACATATTGGTTGCAACTTGATTATTTTGGATGTCTACATTGTCCCTTTTTGTATGAAAATGGGTCTCTTATTCATATATAATAACTTGGGTTTCTTATTTTATTGCATTTTCAAATGTTGTAAAATGTTATGTTGTTGAAAAATTAATATGTGGATAATTTACATTGTTACAAACAACATAAGTGTAATTCGTTTGACAATGAGTTAATGAAATCATTATATCAAAATAAAATAACAAAAATAACAAAAATATTATTACAAAATATATTTGATTTTAAAATGATTTGTAATATCCCCAATAGAATGGGCTGAGATATTATGTCCAAATGCAATAAGTGTTCTTGATTCTCTAATCTAGTTGGAAAATTTTCACAAACAATTTGCATTCATTCTACTAGTAGACATTTTTCCAAACATAGAAGGGATGATTTGTGGTATTTTATTATGAATGAATATATGAATACAATGATCCAAAGGTTGCTATGGAACTTGTAATACATCAATGGATAACAAAGAATACAAGAAAAAAATCTAGATGAATTCCCCCTACCAAAATGAAACTCTAATGCAAATCCTAGATGAATTCCCCTCCAATCTAGCCAAGGTGGATATTACACCACCGAAACTAAATCTACAGTGGAAGAATTTTTCCCAAAACAAAAACAAAACCATTGGCTACAAGATAAATGCAATAAGATATAAAATCATAATTCCAAAGTGAGCCTCTACCCCTCCTTTTCTCCTTTCTCCACGTCTTTTAGAATTTTCCCCTTTTTGACCAAATCAAATGTAACTTCTAGAAATTTTCCCTTTTTGAATAAATCAAATATAACCCTTATTTTCCCTCAAATTTTCACTTTAAGATTAAAAGTCACTTTAATAATGGTTGAGTAACTCATTAATCTAAAGTTAAGTTATTTCCCTAATGTAACCTTAAAAAAATAACATCTCCTATCTAAGTGACATTAAATGACGCCAGTTTTACTATTTTTTTTCCACTGACAAGACACAAAAGTCCCTTATAATAAAAATGAGGAAAACCAATAATGGGGAAATGAAAAATCCTCCCTTTAAAAATATTTCTTCTCCTCAAGCAATGAGATCATGACCCGATGACCCATTCATTGATCCATACTGAAACTAAAAATGATACCAGGATCCCAAACCACCCTGTAAGATGTGAAGCATCGTCCACTCAAGACATGGTCTAGTAAATTATTGACATCAAAGGCCTCCTGAACAATTCATACAAGTAAGGTCACTCAGTTCTACAATAACTTGATCATCCTATCAATGTACTGCTTTGATAGGGAACCAATATCATGAGAGAAAAAATGGATCTCGCCTCCATGTCAACTACTGCATTGTCTTCTACCGAAATCCTATAGTCCCAAGATATCCTTAGAAAGGAACCGCCACACTAATGATGTGCTACTCTGATCATAGTCATCTGACCATTATTTCTACTTTTGATCTCTCTCTCTCTCTCTTGTAGCTCCATCTTGATACACCTATAAGGGATAATCCTTCTATCATGAATAGTAACTGGCATTAACATCCATGTGAATTCATGGGCCCACGTCCTATAAATACACTATCATACTGGAACCTAGATGTCATAAAATGGATTCTATCCTATGCACTAAAAATGACTCTCATCTTCTCATGGACTATAGAAATCCTCTCCCTAGATAACTATGTCATCTTTGCTTCCCCATACTTAAAAGATACCACTTGAAAGTGTGTGAACTGGTCAATGACTAGAGACACACTACTGATCCACTTTGTCCTCAGTAAATATGTGGTGAAATCTATGCACATGCTTTCCCACTCTCACCGAGGAATATCCAAATATTGTATCCATCCTATGGAATGAATATTCCCTGACCTTTTCTGGTAAGAATTTTTATGCAAGGTCTACCCAAACCTTGAAGCCTCTCCCTACGAACCTCTCACAGGTCTACCCAAACATATGCAAGGTATTGATATAATAACCCATATTCCTATCCCTAATAATTGAGGCTATCATGATCTATATAAACTTGGTCAAATCCTTGGAATACCACTCCTCCAAGAAAACACTCCTAAGCCTCCCAAAGGTAAAATATGAAGATTCAAAACCTACGCTCGCATCTCTAATAATAGTTGAATTTTCAATAAATGTAATTTCCAGGGTTCTACAATAATCTCGGAAAGGTAACACCATGTTGACATTGCACTGCTATGAACATCATTATCATACCATCATTCCCAGTTTCAGTATTCATCTCTTTAAACCCCAACCTGAACTCTTGGAAGGGACTGAAACCATTATCCTTGATCCTTTCCTGCAAAGGTGTGTCAGTGAAATCCATGACCAACCTTGAGTCTTCCCTGTCGTATAGATAATTTCTTGACCTCCCCTATCCTGACGTACAAAAAATAAATTATACCAATCATTGTCACAACTCTATCACTCCTCATCATCTGAATCAATCTATCACTTAGATAAATTCTTGGATCCCAACAACAAATTGGAGATCCACCACTCCCACTACCTACTAGTTGTTCTCGTGTTATACTATTAATCATTAAGTGAAAACGAGACAAATAATTGTTATTCCCTCATCTAGTGGAAACCAAGTACTAGGAACCAAGTCCATGTCTACTAATTTGTTCGACTCCTACCAAATTGCACAGGGTAATATGCTATCTCGATCAATGTCAATGTAATCAAGTAATATTTGGAGTCTAAGAAATTCCATAGAAAGTTTCCTTGTCACTTGCAGTGTCTCATTCCCTCTCAATGGTGAATCATATATTTCCCTGGTAATTATCTCCCTAAGTGTGGACTCAGGGAGTACATGTGTGAAACCTTTTTAGTGGATAATTCCATCCACCAATTTTTCAACTCAAATCTTGTTGAATTGATCCAATACAATACGGATCTATGCTCTAACCACATATCCCAAATGAATGAACTCTGAAATGGATAAAATACTACCTTCCTCACCCAACTAACTCAAGTGAACCCACCTGCTGAAAATACTATTGGCATCAGAAAATAACACTAGATGCCATTTCCACTACTTGGAATACATGAAAGCGTCGGTTTCATTGTTCAACCCCAATGATATGACCAAGAAATTAGGGTAACATCTAAGAGTAATACTACGAGTATCCTTATCTTTGTCCTTGCTCCGGTGATATTCCAATAAAATATCACTCTTCAAGGAATATTCCTCTCCCTAAATCCTGTCTATCCACTCAATGATCCTTGGTGAACCAAAATTAATGATGTGTCTGCAATCCTTGTTTGGAGGTATCCCTAGGGAAAAAATCCCAAAAACCCATTTTATACCACTGCACACAGTTGTATACTATTTTATTGATTTGGGTGAGAGAGTGTTGTCATCAATAAGAGGTGTTTTTGATGGAGGGATAAACACTGGAATTGATAGAAGAGAGAATTGATCTGAGGTTGAGGGTGAAACATGTTTTTGAGAGATAAATGCCTTCAATAGGAATCATTTTGAGAAGAAGAAGTGATGTTGATGCAGACCCCCTTCTCTTCTAAGGGTTGTGCGACCTCCCGATCAGGATATTCGATTCTAGAGTTGAACGACTCTCTGAGACCTTGCTGGTCTCATTTTGTATTAGAAACAGGTCCTCTCGACCCCCTGCATAGGATTCACGATAACCGCAACATTCCCTTTTGCATTATGCGAAATCTCAGAGTTGGCATTAGTGCCTTTTCTCTCGGCCCCTCCTTCAGAATTCTCAAATCTCAAACCTTGGTTTCCTTGGCATGGAAATATTCCGAAGCAGAAGATCTACTGACACCTATCCTGCTAAATCAATGATTCTTCCTTCACTTCAGGTGTTTTACCTTTCAACTCAAATCAACGGTCCTATGGCCCTCCTCTCGATCAACGGTCGAGATCTCCTTCGGGTATTCAGACTTCTGAGATATAAAATCCCAAATTTCACCATTTTCCAAATGGATTTTATTCGAAGGTTGTGATCCATTGACGTGTTTCCTCCTGATCTAATGATTGAGGATTACTTCAGGTCTTTACCCAAAGTACATAGATTTATGCCACATCTCTCTTAAATCCAACGGTTACGAATCACTTCGGGACTTTACTTAGAGTCCACAGATTCACACCACGTCTCCTCTATATTTGTCGGTCCATATTCACTTCGGGTCTTTAGGTATTCACGATTCAACAACCTTAGTTCTCAAACTGAAACCCCACTACAATTTTTCTAGAGCTCGCGATCTGCAGACAAGTGTCCACTTACAGATCGATGAATCTCGGCTCTTCGGCTCTTCGGGCTACAGGTGTTTCAATGCTTCATCTTTTCCTTCCTCTAGATCTCATGACCCACCAACATGTACCCTCCTAGATTTAACAGTTCAGATTCGCTTCGACCCTCTGGCTCTTCGCGCTTCAGGGATATCAAGTTTCAAACTTGCTTCCTCCTGAACTCACGATATCTGACATCACAGATTCACTTGATTGATCCGATGTCTGAGGTTCACTTCAGACAATTTGATGGCTAAGGTCTGCATCGCATGATCGAACGACTGAGATTTCACTTCGGCTTTTCGGCTCTTCGGGCTTAAAAAATCTCAAGTCCCAAACCCTGATGAGTTCTCTCTCTTATGTGCGTGAAGCATTAAATCTCCTGCACCTTGTTCTGATCAGACGACTATTGATCCTTTGCGCTATGATCCAACGACCATTTTTGCTCCTCCTCCTAAGCTTCAGATTTATTCTGACTTAGAATATTTTCTATGTCTTCAAAGGTCTTTACCTTTGAATATCCTGTGAGTCTGTCTCTCAAACCTCGACTACACTTCTAAAAAGTGTTATCCCTCCTGACCTTGGCCTTCATGAAGGTTTCGACTTCTCACGCACTCCTTGTATTTCAGGGATTTTTGATAACTCAGATTCGAAGGATTTCTTGAAAATAAATTCTTCTTTCCCTTCTGACGTTCTCCTTTTTCTCGATGCACACCTTGAAACGTATTATTACGCAATTTTTGAGCTCTTGCAGACAAATGTGCACACCTTGCAACAATCACTTTGCACTCCTTGCAAAGGGAAAGTTTCATGCTATCTCTTCTAAGCTTTATAATCGAAACAGATTCCTTCAACGCACTCCTTACGTTCTGTGTGCACACCTTGCACCGATTCAACAGAAGAGAAACAATTGAAACTTATAATAACATTTACATTTCCATATACTCGTAATGAAATTCATTCATTCATGAAAACACAATAAAAGGGAATTGAAAACAATGTCCACACCATGCATTGGGTCAATTTTCCTTTGTTATCTTCATTCAAAAGTAAAATGGCTATAGCTAAAATCAAAACAACAACTAAAACTTAGAAATCTCCTATTAGCTTGCAGCAGATGCATTTGGGCATACAAAACCTCCATTTATCTCAGAGGGTCCTTAGGGTTCCCCCCGACTACTTATCTACTCCAAAACCTAACCTAACGGTTATCTTAGTCCAGTCACATTTCATAGTAGGAGTGGAAACTCCCACTTCACTCACTATCATTCAAGTGTGCTTCGAAATATTTCTCTGCTCTGAGTTTGAGAGTGCTTCAAAATATTTTTCGTAACTACCAGCATTGATATTCTGAAAATATTCCCAAGTGTGGAGTGGTCCTGCTCCACATGCTTGCTAACAATGCTCTTGCATCATACTCCCCTTGAAAAAAATTCATGGACTCCTCTCCATGATCTCCTGCACCGACTTTCCATTCTTTTGGATATAAGATTCATTTTCCCAACTAGCATCTTCTATTGGGTGTCCCTTCCACTTGACCAGATATTCAAAATAGGTCTTCCTCCCAGTCTTTTTTCCAATTCTATGATCAACGATCTTCTCCATATGTGGTTTTTTTTCTATAAGCATTTGTTTCTCCCATTGGATATTCTCTTGGTCTTCTAATCCCTTTGTTTCATATTTCCTGTAAGGATACAGGTATGAAAGGTTGAATATGGGCGATATGCCCACATCATCTTCCAGCTCAATCTCATAGGCGTTTGCATCAAACTTCGTCAAGAACTTACATGGTCCTATCTTCTCCATTTTTAACTTGTTATATGTTCCCCTAAGGAACCTTTCTTTCCTGAGATGTGCCAGAACATGATATTCTACTTCAAATTTAAGTTCTTTGTGATGTTTATCAACTCTACACTTGTTCTCTTGGTTAGAACTATGCAACTGTCCTCTGATCTAGCTATGGAGCTTATGTATTTTTGCGGGAAAATCTTCTGCTCCAGTGCTCCTGATCTCACTCTGTTCCAAGTCTCTCAACTCAGATAATACCCTCGGTTACATTCCATACAATATTTGAAATGGGATCTTTCCAGTGCTCTTGTCTGGCGAGGCATTATATGAAAATTCTTCTTGTGGAAGAATCTGATCCCACTGATTATGATGCTTAGTGACTAGACTCCTCAATAATTTTCCTAAACTTTTTCTTACCACCTCAGTCTTCCCATAGGTCTGAGGGTGATAAGTTGAGATAAAGGACAAATCTATCCTCAATTTCTTCCATAATTTTCTCCAAAAATGACCAGCACATTTACTGTCCATGTCTGAGAAAATGCTTTTGGGTAGTTCGTGAAGTCTCACAACTTCCTTGAAAAACATATTTGCAACATGTGTGCATCACTAGCCTTCTAGCATGGGACAAAGTGTTCCATCTTTGAAAATCTATCCACAACCAAAAATATGGAATCAAACCCTCTTTGTGTTCTCAGTAGTCCCAACACAAAATCCATGCTCATTGCATCCCAAGGCCTCTCTGGTATTGGTAATGGTCGATACAATCTAGTGTTTTGTCTTCTTCCTTTTTCATGTTGGCAGATTCTACATCTGTTCACAAACTTTATCACTTATGTTCTCATACTTGGCCAATAGTATGAAATAATCAACTATGAAAATGTTTTATCATGGCCAAAATGTCCAACTAATCCTCCATTGCGCTTTTCCTTCAAAAGGTTATCCCTCATTGATCATTTTGGTATACACAATTGATTTCCCTTGAACAAAAATCCCTCCTGAATCATGTACTCTGCCCACTGGCTCCTCTATGTTAGCACAGGATTTTCACATGCTTCATATGCTTCCTTGAAATTTGCATCTTCACAATACATATCCGTAACGTGTTCAAACCCCGAGGTCTTCACCTAAAATTCCTGTAGAATCAAACATCTCCTGCCCAATGCATCAACAACTTTGTTAGCATTCCCAACAATATGTTTTATGACAAAATTAAAATTCTGCATAAATTCAACCCATTTTTCATGCCTTTAATTCAATTTTTCATGTCTGGTTATGAATTGTAAAGCCCAATTATCGCTATACAAGACAAATTCCTATGTGACAAGGTAATGTCTCCATTTATTCAAGGCTTGAATTATGGTATAAAACTCCTTATCATATGTGAATTATTTTCTCTTAGTCTCATTCAACTTCTCACTTAAATAGGCAATAGGTTTATTATCTTGGCTCAAAACTGCTCCAATTGCAACTCCACGTGCATCACATCTCACCTGAAATATCTTTTCAAAATTTGGAAAAAACATAATTGATTGTTTTGTTATTTTCTCCTTTAGTATATTGAATCTCCTCTTAGCCTCCTCTGTCCATTTAAAATACTTGTGCTTTTTCTTCATTGTATCCATCATTGGTGCACAAATTCCACAAAAGTATTTGATGAACTTCCTATAGAAGCTTACTAATCCATGGAATATCCTTACCTCAAACATACTCTTTGGTTATGACCATTCTTTGATTTCTTTCAGCTTCTCTCGATCCATCTTCAGTTCATTTGAAGATTTCACAAAACCCAAGTAAATGAGTTATGTCTTCATAAAAGAGGACTTCTTCAGATTTATCAAAAACTTATCATATTGTAGTCTCCTCATCACTAGTGTCAGGTGTCTGAAATGATCCTCTTTAGTCCTGCTAAAGATCAATATATCATCTAGATACACAACCACAAACTTGCCAATGAAATCTTTCAGCATTTCATTTATCAACCTCATAAAAGTACTTGGGGCATTTGTTAAGACAAATGGCATAACAAGCCACTCATAGAAACCTTCATTTGTCTTAAAGGTTGTTTTCCACTCATCACCTTCTCTCATTCTAATCTGGTGATATCCACTTTTAAAATCTATTTTAAAAAAGAAATTTGCTCCACTTAAACAATCCATTAAATCATCCATTCTTGGTAAAGGATATTTATACCTAATGGTGATCTTGTTAATGGATCTTGAGTCTATACACATTCTCCATCCTCCATCCTTATTTGGACTCAAAACAGTTGGTACTACCGATGGACTCAAGCTCTCTCTGACCAAACCCTTGTCAAACAATTGATAGACTTGGTTCTTTAATTCCTCATTCTCTCGAGGTGTCAATCGATATGCTTCTTTGTTTGGAATACTTGCTCCTGGTATTGAGTCAATATGGTGCCTAATACTTATGATGGGTGGAAATGAGTTAGGTAGCTCATCCACCACTATGTCAGCAAAATTATCCAACAATTCCTGAACTTCTTCAGGCAAATCATCCATTGAAGTACTTGTGAGGATAAATCTGGGTTTCCTCACCACAACAAATTGCATCTTCTATTATTTCTTTACTATTTCATGAGTTCCTTCCCTCTCATGAGAAATATGCTTGTGTTGGCTTCCTCTTTCACTTTCTTCTCCTCTATTGGAAACAACATGTGTGTTCTACCATTCTTCTCTAAGGTGTATGTATTCTTCCTCCCATCACGAATGACATTCCTGTCAAACTGCCATGGTATTCCCAACAAAATATGGCCTACATCCATGGGAATTATATAACATAGAATTTCATCTCTATATCCTCCTATGTTAAATTCAACCAAGAATTATTTAGTAACCATTACCTAGTGGCCTTTATGCAACCATGATACTTTGTATGGCTTCGGATGTGCAATTTTCTCTAGCTCCAATTTCTCCACAATATCTGTGGATACTAAGTTATCAGTTCTCCCACTACCAATTATCACCTTGCATACTCTGTCTTTAGTGTTGCAAGTTGCGCTGAAGAGATTGTTCCTCTGCACTAGATTTTCAACTTCTTCCTTTGGTTTTAAGAGAACCTTTCTCAACATCATGGATCTTCCATCCTTTTCTCCTTCTTCTTCAACATCCCTTCTTTGTGCTTATGAAATGTGAGCTTCACCTGCTCCTTCTTTCTTTTTATCGGGACATTCCCAAGGCATGTGCCATGTCTTTCCACAGGCATAGCATATTACTTATCCTCCTCTACTTCTTCCTCTTCCTCTATATGAACTTCTTCCACCACCTTGTCTTCCTCAGGAACTTCCTCCTCATTCCGAGTGACTATGTGGTTTCTCAGTATCATCCTTATAATTATCTACCTTGTCATGGGTAACTCCCTTTCCTTTGTTTAGGGCTAGGATTTTACCTCTTCCTTGTTGGCTTTGTTTTCTAGCAAACTTCTCCTTCGCCTTCAGTGAAAACTAATAAACATCCTCTACTATCCTTACTGACATCATGCTGAGCTCATCCTGGATTTCATACCTCGGGCCATTTATGTATCTGGCAACTTTTTCTTCATCTTTCTCTCTTTGTCAAGTTTTTATGTTCATCCTATAGATATCCTCTATGTACTCCTTAACTATCATACCCTTCTATCTCAGGTGCTGCAACTTCCTGAACAGATTGATATGATAATATTTGGGCATGAACTTAGCCTTCAACTTGGCTACCATTCTATCCCAATTCTTTATCTTCTATTTTCCTTTGCTTCTCCTCTCAACCTGCAGTTCATCGCACCACAATGTTGCATGTCCTTTTAGCTCAGTGACAACATGTTTCACCCTTTTCTCTTCATCAACATCTTCATAGTCTAAATCTTTGTCCATGGATCTTATCCAATCCAACAACTCTTCAACATCTAAATTTCCTTCATACATTGGGACCTCTATCTTTGCTCTGGCTCCCAATATAACAACTGCTCTTAGCAAACGTTCTTTGACAACACCCTCTCTTGTAGCTTCTATGACTTCTACTTCTTCACTCTCTGCATCACTGATGTCTCCAACATCAGGTGATCATCTCTGTGCTACGTCCATCACCTCTAATCTTGCATGAAGTTCTTGCATCTCCCTTTCTACAACCCGAGTAGCTAACGATGGTTCCACTCGTCTCCTCGGTGGAATTGTGTTGACTATATTTCACACATAGAGTACAACTTCAAGTTATTTTGTCTCTCCTCATTTACCTGTTGTCTATAAGAAAAAAATATGCTCTGATACCACTTGATGCAGACCCCCTTCTCTCCTAAAGGTTGCACGACCTCCTGGTCAGGATCTTCAATTCTGGAGTCTAATGACTCTCTGAAACCTTTCTAGTATTGTTTTGTATTAGACATAGGCCCTTTTGGCTCCCTGCATAGGCTTCACGATACCTGCGACCTTCCCTTTCATGTTCTACGAAATATGAGAGTTGGCGTTAGCACCTTTTCTCTCGACCCCTCCTCAGATGTAACCTTGGGAGATGAACTCATGCCTACATGCGATTGCGGGCTCACTCAAGAGTGGTTTGGGGTAAAATCTATTTTCTCCCCACAATTCACCCTAATCCCCCACATGCATTTTATCTAAAATCGTGGTCTTGATTGTGGCCCGCCCTCAATATCATAAATATTGAGCACTTTCTATCCCCGCAATGCGAGATGACTGTCAATATCATGATCTTGACAGTGCTTTCGTACGAACAACTGAGATCTATTTCTTGGGATCAATGGTTCATATCTCCTTCTCCTAGATCGATGACTATGGTTGATGCAAAATTCTCAAATCTCAAACGTTGGTTTTCTTTGCAAGGCAATCTTCCAGAGCAGAAGATCTATTGACACTTGTCTTGCTAAATCAACGATTTTGTCATCACTTCGGGTGTTTGGCATTTCAAATCGGATCAATGGTATTGTGGCCCTCCTCTCAATAAATGATCGAGATCTCCTTTGGGTCTTTGGACTTCTGAGATCTCAATTATCAAACGTCACCCTTTTCCAAATGGATTTTATCCGAAGGATTTGATCCACTTACGCGTGTCCTCCTAATCTGACGATCGAGGATTACTTCAAGTGTTTACCTAGACTACATGGATTTATGCCAAGTCTCTCTTAGGTATTATGGCTATGAATAACTTCGGGAATTTTCCCGGAGTCCATGGATTCATTCCATGTCTCCTATAGATCAGTCGGTCCAGATTCACTTTGGGTCTTTAGGTCTTCTTGATTCGACAATATCAGTTCTCAAACTGAAATGCCACTAAAATTTTCTCGGAGACCACGATCTACTGACAAGTGTCCACTTACAAATTGACGACTCTCATCTCTTCAGGTCTTCGGGCTTTAGGTGTTTCAACACTTCACCTTTTCCTTCCTCTATATCTCACAACCCACTAACACGTACCCTCCTGGATCTAATGGTCTAGATTCACGTCGACCCTCCGGCTCTTCGTGCTTGATGGATCTCAATTTTGAAACTTGCTTCCTATTGAACTCACGATATCTGCCAACTAAGATTCACTTGATCGATCCGACGACTGAGTTTCACTTCGGACGATCTGACATCTCAGTTATGCATTGGATGATCGAACGACTGAGATTTCACTTCGGCTTTCTGGCTCTTCAGGCTTTAGAAATCTTAAGTCTCAAACCTTGATGAGTTCTCTCTACTGTGTGTGAAAAGCGTTAAATATCATGCACCTTGTTCTGATCAGATGATTGTTGATCCTTTGTGTTGTGATCCAAGGGCCATTGTCGCTCCTCCTCCTGATTTTTAGATTTATTTCGACTTAGAAGATTTTCTAAGTCTTCAAAGGTCTTTACCTTTGAATCTCCTGTGAGTCCATCTCTTAGACATCTACTACACTTCTGAAAATTTATATCCCTCCTGAGCTTTCCCTTTGTGAAGGTTTCGACTTCCCACACACTCCTTGCATTTTAGGGATTTTCGATAACTCATATTCGAAGGATTTCTTGAAAATAAATTCGTCTCACCCTCCTGGAGTTCTCCTTTTGCTTGATGCAAATCTTGTAATAGATTCTTACTCAATTTTTTATTTCTTTCGAACAATTGTGCACGCCTTGCAACAATAACTTTTCACTCCTTGCAAAGGGAAAGTTTCATGCTATCTCTTTTGAGCTTCAGAACCAAAACATATCCCGTCAACGCACTCCTTTTGTTCTGTGTGCAGACCTTGCACTGATTCAACATAAGAGAAACAATTGAAACTTATACTAACATTCACAGTTCCATCTACCTATAACGAAATTCATTCATTCATAAAAACACAATAATAGGGAATTTCAAACAATGTCCTTCCCATGCATTAGGTAAATTTTCCTCTGTTATCTTCATTCAAAAGTAAAATCTCTATAACTAAAATAAAAAGAACAACTAAAACTCATAAATATCCTACTAACTTGCAATAGCCTCATTTGGGTGTACAAAACCTATAGTTATATCAGAGGGTCCTTAGGGTTCCCCCTAACTACTTGTATACTCCAAAACCTAGCCTAACAACTATCATAGTTCAGTCGCATTCCAGAGAAGGAGTGGAAACTCCCACTTCCCTTGCGATCATTCAAGAGTTCTTCAAAATATTTCTCAGCGCTAAGTTCAGGCGTGCCTCAAAATATTTGCATAACTACCAGCGTTGAGATTCTGAAAATATTCCCAAGCGTTGAGTGGTCCTGCTCCACATGCTCGCTAATGTAACATCCCGCTCTGGTGCACTAAGAAACTTATTATTTGAGGACACTTGCTCGCAAGTGATCTGGACCTTTTTGATGTTAGACCTTTTATACTTGATTACGATGCGATTGACAGATGACATGATGTGTTACTATTTGATGTAGACAGGTGCTATTGACTCAGTTTTATTGAGTGTGCAGGGTTTTTGGATCTTGATGATGTAGAGGCATCGGTGGAACACCCTTAGACTCCGGACTGATTCAGGGAGTGTGCTTTTGGGTAGATATGTTTACGATGATGTTTCATTTGATTTGATGATGTGATGTTGACATTTCTGACATGATTGTTGATGATGCAGGCTGATGATAGCTTGTCGACTAGACTCACATATGGAGTAAAGGGGACACACACGATTTGCAGAGAGGTTGAGGGAGAGGGGTAGACAACATCCCTGCCACCGCCTACTAACACTCCCGTCGTGGCTCGAACTGTAGGTTAACGATTACCTAGTTCGAGAGGATCCACGATGCCGTGAGGGAAGACTGCGACAGTCACTCACGATGATTCTAAGGGGTGCGCAATAAGGTGGGGGCCTTATTCCTTATAACCCTTAGTCTCCTACAAGTTCACTTGGTGGAGTATTGACTCCAGGGGTTATAGATGTCTACCAATCAGTCCAGTTGGCGAGTGGCACCCTTGGAGCATGTGGTGCATCCTGAAGGGCACGTCGCACAAAAGAACTCAGTTGGCAAGTGGCACCCTTGGAGCACGTGGTGCATGTTGAAGGGCACGTTGCACAAAAGAACTCAGTTGGTGAGTGGCACCCTTGGAGCACATGGTGCATCCTGAAGGGCACGTCGCACAAAAGAAATTCAAGAGGCGAGTGGCACCCTTGGAGCACGTGGTGCGTCCTGAAGGGCACGTCGCATTAATGGGGAGAAAGGAGTCAGCCTAAATA
>ML779881.1:494854-557286 GCA_009831015.1 Picea engelmannii | reverse complement strand
GACATTGTTAATTGTTTACCATATTGTTGTCGAATAAATGTAATGGTAAGTTGATCATTATAAGGATGTTTAATTCTCAACCTAAAGGGTAAGGTCCTTAACCTAAGAGCAATAATTTATTACGATTTAGATTAGAAATTAATGATGTGTACTCATCTTTGGTTGGGTTGATGACTCATCGACTAACGGTTTAAAGGAAGTAATCAATCTACACTTGTTGGCCTTGAGTCGAAGGTAATGTTGAGTCTTAACTAAGGGTGATCATAATGGTTGCGTCTTGATAGTCGCCGGGTGACGACGTAGAGTCCAGTGTGTCTGTTCCCTATCTACACGCGTGCACAAACCTTTACAACAAAAAAAATTTCACCTGTTATCAAAGTTGTTGTCGTAATGAGGAGGTTCGTTACAGCTAACAATGGTCCTTCATCAGATGCACATAGCATTGTCCAACTTTTACTCCTTTAAATAGACTCCGTAACTTCACATTCACACTACTAGAAAACATAGGGTGCACTAATTATCAACACATAGAAAATTAGATATTTGCACCAGTTCCTTTGGTGGGCACTTTTTCAATAATCACATAGAAACAAAAAAATGAATTTATAGACATAGGAAATACAGATAAGGAGATTCAAAAAAAATTCATCAATAAAATTAGACGACGATATCTCCTTTTATTCAAACAAGGAGACTTCATACAACAATAATTGTCGGTTTTAATTTTTTGCATTTCTTTGCACATTTAGATTGGAAAGAGAAATTTCCCACAACAATTACTAACACAAGATGACTACTCATTATTTTAGACATCTCCATTGTTTACTTACACTGACGAATTATTTTTTACAAATAACGGAGTGACTGATGCTGACAAAGATAAAAAATTAATTCAGTACATTCTTTGAGAACGCATTGCTTCCCGAAATGGTGAGATCATATTAAAATAGAAGTTTATACTAGTTTGACAAGGAAGGGGGATGCCCTTCCTGGTGGCCCAATTCCTACTTTTTTAGATCCGGAAGTGTTCCTACTTCCCCCACCAATGAGGGAAATTTCACTGCACTATTTTGACTGTCATCCACTTGTCCTATCTATGGAGTTTGGCATTGTTTACCAATCGGGTGTGAAACATGATGTTGGTTGGAATGATCTAGTGTTACTTTAAAGGAAGCTATGACTAGAGTATGTTTCTGTGATAAGTTATGAATGTCGCTATGGTCAACTTTTTATTCTCGATGTTGATTTGTTGATCCCGACGTAGTCAAAATGAGAGGCATCTTTGTGGGAACCAGAGACTGAAATCCAGGATAGATCTAGAAAGGTAATAAGTTAGTGGAAGAGTGTGTGGCTCTGTTTTAAGGGCACCACTTCTCGAAATATGACATCAAGAGGTGCAATTCTTTGGCGTAGTGGAGGTAATTAAATTTCACTGTCGACAAGATCTTAGAGTGGTAAGTCACTAGGTGATCCCCCTTTTTACGCATGGCTCGAATTGAAAACTGAGAGGCAATCTGAGGTAAGGGATAGTGATAATTAATTGCGTCTTGGTTGAGGGAATGGTAAGGGGTAACTAGAGGATTTTATATAGTGTCTTGGGTAACTGGTCAAGATGATGGATCGTTGGGTAATGATGCGTCATGAATGAGATCGATGGATGGAGCAAGGGCTCGAGAGGGTGGGAGCCTTGAGGGAGAGTGCGAGACATTGGAAAATTATGGGAGGAGAGGGAGTAATATGGGAGGTGTCATATTAGTGAGGTTCTCAGGGTGAACATGGTGGGTCAAACACAGAGAGACATTGTTGGTATTGATAACATGGTGAGTGGCTATGGTATAGGTTTGTGACGGTGGTGAAGTGATATACGATGAATTAAGTACATAGGTGCGCCCAACCTGTTTAAGGTGGTACTAATGAGTCTTGGCCTAATACACCTCTTGTTGATCTTATTGGTAAGGAATACCGAGAAGGATATCGACACAATCTAACGATGAAACATCGGAGATCACAGTTTCATGAAAAGAATCAATGGCGAAAGTGACGACGCAACACTGAGCCATAGTAATGCAAGGAAATCAATTATGTACCCAGCCAAGATGATATGGATCAGGGTGTGAGGTAGTGGGGAGTTTAATATATTGGACTAAGTCTTGTGATATAAAATTATTTTGAATTCCATTGTCCAAAATGAGAGTGACAAGTTCATTTTTAATTTGGAAGTTGTGAGTGAATAGGGGAACATTAGGGTGACCTATTTCTAGCATAGTCATGAGAATGACAGATGGGTCAACTTCTGTGGGGTTGGTGGGAGAGATGACTTTTGGTTTCTTGGGAAACTTAGTGGGTGTGACCTCTGCAAATAAGGTATGATGGGGGTCGATATTTTTAATGGCTCGACAGTCAGTAATGTTGTGGGAGTTGGTCTTGTGAAAATTGCAGTAAACTGTATTTTTGGTCACCAACAAGTAAGAAGGATGAGGTTGATAATGAGAAGGAGGTCGTTCTTCATCTTGGGTTCGATTTTGCAGATATCGGATTTGAGGGAATACCTTACATTATACGACCAAGGCCCATAATAAATCCTTGTCCAAAGATTCTTTGTCAAAAATATATACCTCCCTACGAAGAGGTAACAATAAACCATAATTGAACTTAATTATCAATACCTCTTCTGGTTCGCTGACATGTAGCTAGATGCGCAACTTCCATAAGATGTCAATGTATCCTTGAAATGATTGAGTGGAAAGTTGGTGGATTTGCAATTACTTGGTGAGAATATTCTGAAGATAGCCTTGAGGGTAGAATCGTTCCCGTAATGCATTACATAATGCATACCAAGAATCAATACTACCATTTGTTGGAGAAGGTGGGGTACCAAGATCTACAATCAATTCTGAGCTTTTCAATTGTATGTCCCACCAGGTTTGTGTGATTCCTTCAAGCTGAAAGTTGGATATCTGCAATTTGGTGGCCTCATCCCTCTCGAGTGAAGTATTGAAGCAAGTGGAGAGGCTATGAATCCATGAATCGACTGTCTCTCCATTCATTTGGCCGACAAACTTGGGAAATTGAAAACAGGTGTCCAACTGCATGGTCATTGGAGTTCGTCATTATTGGAGTTGAATTAATTCTTGGAGAGACAACACCAAGTATTCAACTAAATTTGATGTGGATGTGCTTTATTCCTCACTAGAGGGTTGTTAATGAGGCAACATGGTCGAAAGGCACTAAATAGACACCGAGGAGGGTGTGCGAGTAACCCTGAGAAGGGCACACTGATGCACCAATACAAAGGTGCAGAGGACCCCAAGAAGGGTGATTGTGACACTCTGATAAAGAGCGTGAGGAGAGAGGGGAACACCCAAAAACAAATTCTTCCTTTTCTATATGGTGGATGAATTTTTGGTCTGTCGTCCCTTATGTGTGTAAAATTACCCTAAGGAAAGAACTTTCTCTGATACCAATTGATCTGGGTGAGAGACTGTGCTTAGTAAGTAAGAGGTGTTTTTTATGGAGGGAGCAATACTAGAATTGATAGAACCTTGAACTGATCTAAGGGAGAGGGTGCAACACCTTTTTTAGAGAGATATTCATTCAATATGAATCGTTCTTAGAAGAAGGAGAGATGTGCATAGCTTTCTCCAATTCATCCTCCTTTAAACTGACACCCTAACTTCACATTCATGCTACCAACAAACTGAGGGCACATTAATTATCAATGCATATCAAAATAGATATCTGCACTAGTTTCTTTGGTGCACACTCTCTGAATTATCACACAGAAACAAAACAACGAATTTACACACACAAGAAATAGAGAGACGATATTAAAAAAAAAATCATCAATCAAATTAGAGGATGATGTCTCCTTTTAATCAATCAAGGAGACTTCATACAATGCTATTTGACACTTACTTTTCTGCGTTTCTCTGAAAATTCAGACTGGCAAGAGAAATTTCCTACAACAATTACTAACACAAACTGACTACTCATTATTTTATACATCATCATTTTTTACTTAGAATGACAAATTATTTATTACAAATAAGGGACTGATTGACGCTAACAAAGATAAAAAATTAATATAATACATTCTTTTAGAATGCCTTTCTTCATGTACTAGCAATATTAGATTGCAATAGAAGTTTCTAGTAGTTGACCAAGGAAGCATGACACCCTTTCTAGTGGCCCATGTGTACTACTGCACACCACTACATCCTCATGTACCACCTAGTGTCCTTTATGGGTCATTGTATCAATAACTCCACTAATAATAACTGAACTTGGATCCTAGAGTGATGTATCCACCATTGTCCTATATGAAATCCCTTAATCAAGTGGTGCATATACTTCCTTCCTGGCGGGTCCACAATGGATTTTCTTAAATACCTCATCTGTAGATAATCCTTGAGCCAAAAGGAATGGTTGATTATCCTTACAATGAAAAATAGGTGAACTATCAAAATTCTTTGTGTTAAACCTCTCCTCTAGCACCTGCACCTCTGAATAATTCTTGTGCAGGATTGTCACAAGAGGCTCCTCCCTCAGATCATGAGTTCCAATCATGCCCTAAGTGATACTACTTCCAAATATTATGGAGTCTCTATTATTTCCATCAATGAAGAACATGCCAAACTAAGATACTAACAAAGCTCCTCAATCTCCTTTTCCTTGTCGTCAATGAACTTAAGAGCAATGTCCCTATCCATGAACAACAAAAAGTAATCAAAATTCATCCACTATAGTGCTTCTTTGATGATGCGTAATTGAGCACTAGTGATCTAATTTGCAACTCCTTTTTGTATCTCCTCCATCTGATTTTTCCACATAAGTTGTTCAATAAAATTATGATCATTATCTGCCATTTTCAACACCTAAACAACTTACTCCTCCTTAACCAATAATTGGTCTTGCAATTCTAAGGGTTTGTTTTAATCACTTTCTCATAATCATCGGCATCATAACTCATATATGGTGTTGAATCCTCATAAAGCATAGGTTCTATCACACCTAGACTACCCTCAACACACATGGTGAGATATGTTGGATACTCAACATCGGTTGATTTGAACAATTCATCATAATATGTTGCATCCTCTTATTGTGTTGATTCATCAAAGGTATACCCATCTAACATGCTAGGTTCCTCAGCTTCATGAGTTAGCTATGATGATGTATCATAGGTTGTTTCTTCATCCTCTTCCTTAATTCCCACATATTCAACTGGATTAGATACATATACCTCTAACAAGTCCCTTTGTCCTTCATGCTTGTCTTCCTTCTCTTTCTACCCTGTACGTTTAAAATAATCCTTGTCCAAATACTTGGAACAATTTCCTTGCATGGTGGTGTAATAGATTTTGAAGGATAAATCTACCTGCATATCTTCATTCAATATTACATACTTTTGGTATTCCTTCATGTATTTATCTTCCTTCATCTCCCTAGCAAGCTCATCCAAAATTTTCAGACTAATCTTCTTAAGAAAATTAAACATGGGTGTTATTGAGTTCTAGTAATTTGGTTGGGGTTTCATTAAAAACTTCATAAAACCTCATTCATGGAATATTTATAAGTTATATTCATCCTTTCTTACACCCTGTACATTATATTATTTCCTTCCCACTATTTACCTTCACTGTAAATCGTGCGGATTTTTCTAGAAAAACCTTGAAAAATTGTTGAATTGAAAATATTCATAACTTCACTTTCCACACTCCTTTTTGGCTAATTTGTTTTTTGAAACTGGGTAACTTTTTGAGAGGAATTCAAATATCCAATTTATTTTACCAAATTCTGCTCAGAAATTTTCATATATGATACTGAAGTGGGTCACCCTTTGTTTCCCAAAAAAATAATTTTGCAAAAATACCCCAATTTGTTTTTCTTCTTTGGCCAAGGAATGTGCTCTGATGCAATTACAGGATGGCAAGATCAGCATATATGATACCACTATAGTATCCCCAATAGAATGGGATGAAATATTATTTCCTTATGTGCAATAAGCGTTCTTGATGATGTAATCGGGTTGACAAATTTTCACAAACAAATTGCATGCATTCTACTAATAGACATTTTGTCAAAGATATTGCATGTAATATAAATACACTAGAAATATAAGGTAAAATATGTGGTATGATATTGTGAATAAATATCTGAAAACAATGATCCAAAGTTTTCTATGGAAGCTACAATACATCAATGGAAAACACACAATACAAGCCAATAACATGGAATCATGTCATGGCCTCCTCAACAAATGAGATCAAACCCTCCAAGTGAAACAACCTCTCCAAGCATATCACTACAACCCAAACTAGAAACAAACCCCAAGATGAAACTATAATATAAATCCTAGGTGGATTCCACCTACCAAGCTGAAACACTAATGGAAATCCTAGATGTATTCCCCTCTGGTCTAGCTATGGTGGACATTGCGCCACCAAAACTAAATCTGCAGTGAAATGGCTTTTCCCAAAAAGCTAACAAAAAATATGGCTACAAGAGAACTCCAATAGGATATCACATCATAATTCCAATGTGATTCTCTACTCCTCCTTTTATCTTTTATCCATGCCTTCTAGAATTTTCCCCGTCTTGGCCAAATCAAATGTAACTTTTAGAATTTTCTCCCTTTTGACTAAATCAAATATAAGCGCTATTTTCCCTCCAATTTTCACCTTAATATTAAAAGTCACTTTAATAATGGTTAAGTAACTCATTAATCTAAAGTTAATTTATTTCCCTAATGTCTCTTTAAAAAATATCTCCTAACTAAGTGACATTAAATGACCCCCATTTGACTAATTTTTCTCTAATTACAAGCCCCAAAAAACCCTTCTACTACAAAACGGGGAAACCCAATAATAGGGATATGATATGTGATAGCACTAGAAGTCACACTTAGACTGTTGTAAGTGAAATACTAGTACCCATCATAATATTAAAGATAAGTGCTTATTATAAGGTGTAAAATGGATGAAAAACTCAAAAAAAGAATGTCAATCACCGCTTACTCCATACAATATGCACCAACAAATAAGGCTTTGAGTAACTTGGATCACGATTTAAGAAATAAGGTGAGTAAGTCAAAGACTTAATAATAAAAATGTGATATGTCTATCATCTACCTTAGGTAGTATTGACAAACATATGAAGAAAAACCCTATGAAATAATAACTTCTCATAATCAAAGAGAAAACTCTGATAAAATTATAAACAATATTACAACGGATCCTTTATTGCAAAAAATATACAATTCATCCAAATAAATAATTCAATAGACTGTAATCAGAATTAGATAGCAGCAAGATGATAAGAAACAAGACTAATTTCCATTATCCAAAGTAGCTTAGGTCTATTACACATAATAGAAGGTACTCTCTTCTACATAGACAATATTAAAAATATGATTCCTCTCTCACACCATTCAAACCCTCCTTCAGTCTTACAATGCTTATCTTATAGCCAAGATTTTCATTGACATACTTACAATTAGAATAAAAAATATGCATAGGATTCCTGTGTCGAAAGGTGGCGTGACTACAACTGTAGAACAAAAAGAAAATAGAATGTTATATTTCAGGATGATGTTGGCAACGTCTGCAACAACTTCTTTATGGTTGACGAGGTATCCTTTTGAGTTCATTTTCCATTGTGAGGTGCCCTCCCAGCTCGAAACTAATCTTTATAGAACAAGTATGCATCCATATTTACATTTGGCATTTGTTACTCCCTCCAAAAACTCCAAAACATGAGTTCACAATGTCAGTCTGCAACGCCAAACACTGCAAACTTTCTTGTAGTGCCTTATTTGATTTTTCAAAGTCTTAAAACATCCCAAAAATGTCTCAAGTCTCCCAAAATGTTGTAACAGGTTCATAATCATGGTACATTACTAGAATAAAACATCCCAATAGCTAATCATGGTTTACAAAACATTTCCATCCTCAAAAGTTGTAAAATTGCATAAAACATGAAACTTGACCAAAATTGATATTGGTTAAGGAGGTTCAACATATTCATTTTTTAAATCTAGAGCTTCTCCTAGTAGCAACTTTAGCCAACATGTCCATATTTCTCTTGGCCAACTCTTCTTTAAAAGGTTATAGTTGTGCCTTTAGCTTTCTAATCTGAGTTTGATGAGATCTGTTTTGTTTGTAGATATTTCTAAGCTTCCTGTGGAGGGGTAGGAACCTTTTGTATATAAATATGGCCTTATCAATGGTATCATGGTACATTCTCATAACTCCCTTGAGCTTATTCCTTGACTCTAAGTCTTCTTTCTTCAGTTTATGAGCCTCAACCTTTGCTTCTTTAATTTGTCTCTTGAGCCTCTTGCAAGTGAGATTAATCTCACGCTGAGGAGTAGTGACATCAATAATTTGAATGAGTTTCTTAAGAGATTTGGATTTACCTTTCCTCTCGAATGAAGTCTCTGTTGCATCATTCTTCAGAGGAACATTTTGCTTGGCTTTTTCTCTAGTAAAAGGGATCCTAGGATTAACCTTGTCTGCAGTAGTTGGTGAAGGAAAAAAAACATTTCTTCCTCCCATGCCCATGGAATTAATTGAAGGAACCTCCATAGGAGTGGGATATGCGATGGGTGAAGCTCTCCTATCATAAGGTGATCTAAAAATTAAATGGTTTTCTTTTCCTTTAAATTGAAAGTATGAAAATGGTATGTGTTTGGATAATTGGATCAAGTTACTAAAACATAAATTTAATGATTTTTTACTTAATCATGAGAAACATATCGAACATGTAAAAACCATCAATGATGAACACATAACAGAACAACTCATAAAGGAGTTCACCCCTCTCTTGGTATACATCTCCTAGTTCATCTTCCCTTGAATAATTTTCATTATGCTTAAAACGTTCTTTTAAAGTGATCATAATACAAAATAGATGGATCCAATGGCTCCAAAATGTCCAAAAATCCCTATTTGGGCTTTTTTGGCACCTGGTTTGGCCAAAGAATGAAGAAGTTACACCTCCTGGAATTTTTCCCCTTCAAGGATGTTGTACCTACTCGGAAAATTGCAACCACTATCTGACTAACTCATCCTCGGTGTGTTTTCCATGCCAAAACACAACACATCCCACAATCCCACAAAATGGGTGAAAATGTAGGACCATTTGTGTCGTCCCTGAATGTTCAGTTAAGAACTCAGTCGTATAGCCCCATCAAAGGAGGCTCATACAATCTCAAGTTCTGAACATTAACAACAACATACATATGCATGTAAGGAGGAAAATCCAAACATAAGGCATTGTTTCCAATCTTTTCATGTATCTTGAAAGGACCATATCTAAGTGGTTTAGTTTTTTACCTTCTCCTTTAGGCCTCTCTTTGCTAATGTAAATCCAAACGTCATCTCCAACTTGAAACTTGTGATGAACACGATTATTATCATGTTTCGCTTTGTACTTGGCTTAACTCTTTTCCAACTATTCTTGAACAGTTTGATGCACAAACTGAACTTGTTCAATGAGCTTCTTGGCCTTGTCAACATCACTATGACCATCAATACCCATATCATTCCCAAAGATAAAATCTAAAGGAGACTTTGGTAAATAACCAAAGAAAGACTCAAATGGAGAATTTTGAGTTTAGGAATGATTTTCTCAGTTATAAGGATGTTCAATGTAGTGTAAATGCTCATCCCAAAGCTTAGGATGCTTGATGCAATATCCACAAAGAAGATGTACTATCATTCTATTCACTACCTCTGTCTGACCATTTGTTTGTGGATGAAAATTGATTCTCTTTTTCATCTTGGTATCCATGAGTGCCAATAAACTTGATCAAAAACTCCCAACAAATCAAGAATCTCGATAAAAAATAATGGACTTGGGCAACCCAAAATGAACCCAAAAATTTTGAAAGAACATATGTGTTGTTTGTTCAGTTGTAATTTGTTTCTTACAAGGCATCAAAATAGGCATTTTGTTGAAACAATCAACCAAAAAAAAAAGATAATCATGACTCTTTCTTGACATAGGTAGACCTCCTACAAAATCCATAGAGATGCTTTGCCAAGAACAAGTAGGTACTGGAAGTGGAGTATACAAACCCAACTTTGTATTGCTAGGCTTTCTTGTAGAACATATTGAACATCCTCTTACATATCTTGAAACACTTTCACTCATCTTAGGCCAATAACAATACCTTTGCAAGTTTGCCATTGTTTTTCCTACACCAAAGTGACCACCAATAAGAGAATAATGTGATTCTCTTATGATGTTGACTCTCTCACCCTGTGGAATACAAATCTTTCCAAGGTGATACAATAACTTATCATGTACATGATAGTCAAGTTCCTCAACTTGGTTATAATGACATAAAGTTGCATAAACTTCTTCAAAATCAGAATCTGAAGCATACTGCTCAACATAGCTCTCATGCATGATATAATTATTCTTAAGAATAACTGAAGCACTAACAATAGGCCTAGAAATCATATCAACAACTTTATTAAAAATTCCCTTCTTATACCTGATAACTAAGTGAAATTGTTGAAGAAATCGCATCCATCTGAAGTTCCTTTCTTGTTGTAGCTTGGTTTGTGATTGTAAGTATTGCAATTGTTGATGATCAATGTGAATGATAGTTTATTTTCCCAACAAGTAATGTTTCCACTTCTTCACACTTTCTACCAATGCATACAATTCCTTATCATAGGTAGGATATTTAATCACTTCTCCATTAAAAATTTAAGAATGAAAACAAATGGGCTTACCATGTTGTAACAAGACTGCTCCCATTGCATAATTGCTTGTATCTGTTTGGATATCAAATGGATGTAACAAATTAGTAAGTGCAAGAATAGGGGTTGAATTAATATTTTCCTTCAATTTATCAAATTCCTTTTGTTTCTTGCATCTGCATTGAAAAGTTTGTTTAGTACTTGTCAATGCATGTAATGGAGTTGAAATGTAAGAGAAGTTAGCAATAAACTTCCTCCAATATTGTGTCTCTCCCAAAAATATTCTCACCTCTGTTATATTGTTGGGCTTGGGCCAATCCACAATGAATTTGACCTTGGAAGGATCTATCTTCAATTCTCCTATTCCCACAATATTCCCTAGGTAAACAAGTGAGGTCTTGCCAAATTCACACTTAGACATCTTCAAGAAAAACTTCTCTTTCTGTAAGAAATATAGTACATGTTTCACATGCTTGACATGCCCTTCACATGAATTTATAAAAATAAATATATCATCCAAGTAAACAATCACACAATCATCAAGAAAAGGTCTCAACACATCATTCATAACTCTCATGAATGTAGCTGGAGAATTACAAAGACCAAATGGCATTACCATCCACTCATACAAACCTTTGCTGGTTTTGAAAGATCTCTTCCATGTGTCTCCCTCAACAATCCTAATCTGATGATATCTACTTATCAAATCCAACTTATTAAAATACTTGGCATCCTTTAACTGATCAAGCAAATCATCAATATGTGGAAAAGGATAACGATTCTTTACCGTAATCTTGTTCAAGGCTCTGAAATCAATGCACATGTGCCATGTACAATATTTCTTTGGTACTAAGACAATTGGTGACTGATCTGAAAATAGAAGGCTGACTTGTTATTCTATGCAAGCACCCCTACTTCATTAAAATAAACTTTACATGACCTTTCTTCATGTGTATAAATATGCAATATAAACTTATGTGTTAAGTTCATGTATCTTCTTGTAAATGTTTATGTGTGAGAAATTGTTCCTTTAGATGGTTAAATATGTACTTGAAATGAAATCACAACAACATAACTTGCAGAAAATACACCATCAAACTCACAACAAGAACAAGTTGATAAAGGAGTTCACCCCCCTCTGGGCTACATCTCCTTGAGCCTCCATAATGGACTTGGCTCTCTGCGATTAATTAGTCAAAAGTTATTTTACAAGCTGCTACTAAACTCCAATGGAAAAACAGACTTCACCATTGAGATCAGAACACATAAAACCCCCAAAATTGACTAATAGAACTCTGAAAATGGATCATGGCTCATCCAGGCATGACCTCTTCTACATGTGGCCATAAGCTTCCCTGAGTTTGTCTTTGGAAAAAACACATGTAAAAGTTCTCAAAAGCCTCTGAAACCTGTCCCAATGTGTTCAGAGCATATCAATTAGCCAAAAATGATTATTCAATCACAGAAAACAAACATAGGCTCACCAAACCATGTCCTCCATCAATGAGGGATTAAAACTCCCTAGAGCTTGCTGAAACTTCAATGGTGAAAAACTTGTAGAACAATTATTCAAATAGATGTGAAAATGGCACCAATGGATCCAACATGTCCAAAAACCCCTGGTTGGGCTTTTACGGCACCTCAATCGGCCAAACGATGAAGAAGTTAGGCCTCCTCCATTTTCCTCCTTCAAGCTTTGCTGGAACTGGCTCTACAAAACGCACCTATGTGTGCATGAACCAAGAACACGCTTCCAAAACGTGTTATAACCTGGCACCGGGAAGAACCGCACCAATGGTGAAAACTGTAGAACTTTTAGGGTGCCTCCAACCCCCAACCGCCTAGCACCTGGGCATGTGATCCTCCATATGACCTTGCACATTAGAAAAAGGGGCTAACGGTCAAAACCGTTTGTAACTCCCTCCGCTCCGGTTAGGGTCACATGGGTAAAGGCATACGACCATATGAAAAGCGGTGGTTAGCACCCAACCGAACTCCGTCGTAATAAACCACGCGCAATATACTAGGTCATATGGAAAACCATATAACAGTGGCATATAATAACCATGGGTCAAATGAAATAACCTTCCCACGCATTTATATACAATAATATGGTTATGAAATATATGGTATAAATCATGCGCGGTTCAATGCAATGGTCATATGTGTGACCACCGAAACTGAGGGCTAGGGCTAGGCCCGAGCCCTACCCCCGCGCCATTTCACATATAACTCAAACTTAAATAAATTGAAATCCATTAAATAGTATGAGCTACTATGGTGGCACGTGGGTTATGTGGACTTTGCAAAGGCTTTGAATGGCACGTGGAGGTTCGGAGTTCAAAACCGGTGGACTATAAAAATTTTAAACAACGAACCAATATACAATTAACCAATAAAGGGGTGACACGTGGCAACCCTTGATTGGGCCACGTGGCACCCATCCATTCGCCCAAATGACGCCACGTGTCAGCACTGGATTCACCCAACTATCAACCAATAAACGTTTGCCACGTCATCTACCATGTGTGAGTCGTACCCTGCCACATCAACCTGTAGGGACCTTCCACGTGTCCTGTACGGACTGTACGGACAGGTACAATCAGCATCAAATTTTTGCCTGTTTGGCTCGGCGAACAGATCGTGATATCTTCTCCATACGGAATCCATTTGAGAAAGTAAATATACCACCAGAATCAGGAAGACGAGACGAACGCAACGACACCATTTTCGTCACATTCCGAGCACTTTGAAAATTGAGCAAAATTTTGCCCCCTGGTCTAGATTTTGATCACACCTTCCCACTGAAAGGATTTTGGACCCACAAAAGCTTATCTGTCTTCTTTCAAGTCATATCAAAATCTTTTCAACAATCACCTGAACACTTTGACATGCCATGCACTGCAACTGGCTATGTCCTTCAACCACTGCTCTCTGGCTGCTGCTGACCCACTGCTCTCTCTGTGCTTGGAAGACTGCCAATCTTCCCATTGAGAATCAATTCCCTCTTTCAAACTCTTTGGCGTCAACATAATCATCTCTCTAATGTCTGCAAAAACTTCCTGTGACATCTTGTCACAAGCCAAGAAAACCATCAATCTTGAAAACAAATCATACAAGATTGAAAAATGATGCCAACAAAATCTTTTGTTCTTCAAACAAACTGTCACATCTCGTACTTTATCAAAGCACATGGCATTTTCAAAATCAACCTTCAAGTCAATAAACACCATCGACTAAACACAAGTCGAACAACACGATCGACACAACATAGTTGTCAGAAAATCATCAACATCAGTCGAGACTCATTGAAACATCAACCTTCCCAAACTGACAAGTCGAAAAACATGATACATAATCATGTAACAATCATGAATCACTCATGATGAACCATCACCAGGTTCACTGCTTACACATACATAAAAACAATTGCATGTGCATGACTTCTTCAACTCTTCTTTCAGTACAAACATAAGTACAACCTCGAAACATATGGGTACTTAAGAGTTGAAATGAAAAAATATAAATGGCTGCAACTTATCATGCTTCCCATAAATGCACATATAACATTGAAAAGTGCATTTACAACATAAAAACGCAAGCCTCACTTGCTCAAGAAATCCAATCATTTCTTACCAAGCCAACTCAACGGTGACTTTCTCTGCTGAACATCGTCCTCTTGTGAAACATCTTGACTCACATCGATGATGGAATCTCCACTTCCATTCTTGCCAAACTCTGTATCCATATTCTTCTTGTGTCGTGGATGAGTAGTTGGATGCAATGTCCAACATTGGTCAATGAGATGACCCTGCTTCTGACAGTGAGTGCAAATCTTTTGCATCCTCTTTTCACGCTGTCTTTGCTTATACAGTTTCCTGAAATTGGCCAATCTTTTCCAACACTTTGAAACATGATGGTTATACAAACCACAATACATACATGGATTCTTTCTTCCATTTTTACATACAAAGTTATTATGCTTAACATAATCAAAAGAAACTGAATGATAAGTGGAATTATACCTGAAGAATTCACCTTTATCGCCTCTTTGAGGAGGTGAATCTGAAGAGTTACAGGCTCTCCTTTGAAGACCATCAACAATGTTCTTGTCTTCATCATTGTCACAACTCTCACATTTTCATTCATCCTGAACACAAGCCTTGCATGCTGAAGGGATTGAACTTTCATCTTTAAAGCCTTCCTGAGGAGGTGCACTTGAAACAAAGTTTATACTTGGAACTTTTTCCCTTGTCTCCTTGACTTTGGAATTTGCTCCATCTTGCCGTTCATATCCAAGACCACAATACTTGGGTCTTTCTTCAACAACAATGGGCTCAACAATGCCTTGTGCATGCTTACCCAAACCTCTACCTTCATAGCCCATTTTAAGCATCAATTTGGACCCTATTCCCCTTGTGTGACTTTCAAAACCACCAAAACATTCATCTTTAGAGGAATTAGAAGATAAACTAACACTGCATACCTTATGTTCATGTATGTACTTGGTAAGGGTTTCCTTTGCCTCATGGAGTTGAATCTCCATCTCATGCAACCTTTGCAAAAGCTGGTCTTTCTCTTGCTTCATGGCCATCAACTGCTCTTCAAGGGCAATGTTCTTATTCCTTTCTTCATACATCTCTTTCATCAAATCTCTCATGATTATAATTTCTTCTTTATATAATGAAAATGTATGAGAACTATCAATACTTGAAGCTTCCTCCATCCTTGGAAGATATCCAACTTCAACACAAAACTTGCACAATACCAATAGCTAAATCTCAAGCTATCAATGGCAAACACATGAGCAAAATAAACTATGCTCTGATACCACCTGATCTAAAAATAGAAGGTTGACTTGTTATGCTATGCAAGCACCCCTAATTCATTAAAATAAACTTTACAGGACCTTGCTTCATGTGTATAAATATGCAATATAAAATTATGTGTTAAGTTCATGTATCTTCTTGTAAATCTTTATGTGTGAGAAATTGTTCCTTTAGATGGTTAAATATGTACTTGAAATGAAATCACATCAACATAACTTGCAGCAAATACAACATCAAACTCACAACAAGAACAAGTTGATAAAGGAGTTCACCCCCCTCCGGGCTACATCTCCTTGAGCCTCCATAATGGACTTGGCTCTCTGGGATTAATTAGTCAAAAGTTCTCTTGCAAGATGCTTCTCAACTCCAATGGAAAAATAGACTACACCATTGATATCAGAACACATAAAAACCCCAAAAATGACTAATAGAACTCTGAAAACGGATCATGGCTCATCCGGGCATGACCTCTTCTACATGTGGCCATAAGCTTCCCTGAGCTTCTCTTTGGAAACAACACCTGTAAAAGTCCTCAAACGCCTCTGGAACCTGTCCCAATGTGTTCATAGCATATCAATTAGCCAAAAATGATTATTCAATCACAGAAAACAAACATAGGCTCACCAAACCATGTCCTCCATCAATGAGGGCTTAAAACTCCCTGGAGCTTGCTGAAACTTAAATGGTGAAAAAATTGCAGAAGAAGTCTTCAAATGGATTTGAAAATGGCACCAATGGATCCAGCACATCCAAAAAACCCTGGCTAGGCTTTTACGGCACCTCAATCGGCCAAACGATGAAGAAGTTAGCCCTCCTCCATTTTCCTCCTTCAAGCTTTGCTGGAACTGGCTCTACAAAACGCACCTCTGTGTGCATGAACCAAGAACACGCTCCCAAAATGCGTTATAACCTGGCACCGGGCGCAACCTTTCCAATGGTGCAAACTGTAGAACGGTTAGGGCACCTCCAGCCCCCAACTGCCTAGCACCTGGGCACGTGATCCTCCATATGACCTTGCGCATTAGAAAAAGGGGCTAACGGTCAAAACCATTTGTAACTCCCTCCGCTCCGGTTAGGGTCACATGGGTAAAGGCATATGACTGTATGCAAAGTGGTGGTTAGCACCCAACTGAACTCCTTCGTAATAAACCACGCGCAATATACTAGGTCATATGGAAAACCATATAACAGTGGCATATAATAACCACGGGCCAAATGAAATAACCTTCCCGTGCATTTATATACAATAATATGGTTATGAAATATATGGTATAAATCACGCGTGGTTCAATGCAATGGTCATATGTGTGACCAACGAAACTGAGGGCTGGGGCTAGGCCCCAGCCCTACCCCCACGCCATTTCACATATAACTCAAACTTAAATAAATTGAAATCCATTAAATAGTATGAGCTACTATGGTGGCGCGTTGGTTATGTGGACTTTGCAAAGGCTTTGAATGGCGCGTGGAGGTTCGGAATTCAAAATCAGTGGACTATCAAAATTTTAAACAACGAACCAATATACAATTAACCAATAAAGGGGTGCCACGTGGCAGCCCTTGATTGGGCCATGTGGCACCCATCCATTCGCCCAAATGACGCCACGTGTCAACACTTGATTCGCCCAACTATCAACCAGTAAATGTATTCCACATCAGCTGCCATGTGTGAGTCGTACCCTACCACGTCAGCATGTATGGACCTACCACGTGTCCTGTACGGACTGTATGGACAGGTACAGTTAGCATCAAATTTTTGCCTATTTGGCTCGGCGAACAGATCGCGATATCTTCTCCATACGGACTCCATTTGAGAAAGTAAATATACCATCGGAATCAGGAAGACGGGACGAATGCAATGGCACCATTTTTGTCACATTCCGAGCACTTTGAAAATTGAGCAAAATTTTGCCCCCCTGGTCTAGATTTGTATCAGTGACCCATATGGAGAAGTGCTTAGTTGAATAAACCTTTTGTCAAGAAACTCTTGGATTTTTTTTTTAATTTCTCCATCTTCTATCACTGAAATCCTATACATACCAATGTTTGGAAGAGGACAATATTGTTGCAAATAAATCTCATGTTGGACTCCTCTTTTTGGCGGCAATCCTTTTGGTTCCTGAAACATCTCACCATGAGAATTAACAACCTCATATAAATCATCTTTCATTTTTGAGTCACATCCTTGTAAGGATTCCTTTTCAACATTCTCTTTTGCTTTTATCATCAAGAGAACACAATTCTTACTATCCTTCACTAATCTCTTCATTTGTCCAAAATTTACAAGTGACATGTTCATCTTCTTTTTATGTGCTCTAACAATGTACTCAACTCCATTTTTTAAAAAATGATATATGTTTTCATGTGTATGAAATATATCTCTCCTATCATACAAATATGGACTTCCAAAAACAATACCACATATATCCAATGGAATGACATCAAGCTCTACCTCATCTATACAGTTTGCAATAATGGAAAATCTAAGTTTACACCTTCTTGTTACATGCAACTTTGCATTTTCACATATCCATCCTAAAGGGTATCATTTTGGATGAGGTGTTGTCTCCAAGTTTAATTTCTTTACTGTATCTTCAGATATGAGGTTTTCTTGTGAACCACTATCAAAAAGTGTGTCTATTTTGGTATGTTTTGAAATCACCCTTATGTGGAAAATCTCTATTCTTTATTTTTCATGTTGATTTTTATTGATGGAAGAATTTGAAGAACTAGTGCTAGCAATGGATTCCTTACCTTTATATCCCATGGTTGTAATCTTTGTCTCATCACCAGAATATGAACCCAAATCGTGTTGGGTAGTTGCAATAGTCTTTGGCTTCCCTTTGTTGTTGAAAATTTTGGGTCTCATGTCAAGATGAAGTTTCCAACAATGGTCTTCATCATGGCCATCCTTAGAACAATTCTTTCATGTCAGTTTTTCTCCATCTTTCCTCACTGAAGAATTCTTCTTTCCTTTTCCCTTGAAATTTCCCTTTCCTTTATCTCCATTAAAGGAAGGTTTTCCTATTGACCTCTCGAGGAACATTCTTTCCTCTTTCTTCTAAATGAATAGCCTGCACATATACTTCATGTAGATTTGTAGGGTTAAACATAGGTATGGTATGTCTCAAATAACTATGTAATCCTCCAATGTATTTGAGTAAAGTATTTTTTGAAGAAAAATATACACCCAAAACCAAATATATTTTCCTAAACTCTTGAGTATAGCTTTGTATATTTTTCCCCTTAACTTGTCTAAAATTTTGCAAATCCATTATAGATTTCTGCATGTATGCTAATGGATAAAATTGCCTTCTAATTGCAACAATAAAATCATTCCAAGAGGATAAAACTTTCACATGTTTCTTCATGTCCTCTTGAGTTTTGGCTTCCCACCAAATTAATGGTGCACCTTCCAATCTAAGAGAGCCATGCTGAAATTTGGTTTCATCATATTGGATCCTTTGTATCCTACAATACACCTCTATTTGGCAAACCCAATTGTCTAACCATTATGCATTCACCTCTCCATTGTAGATAGGCAATTCAAATTTAATATCAATCCGAAGTAAAGGAGTATGTGTTGTAGTTTTACCATGCTCCTTTGGAGAAATAGGAGTTGGTTCTGAAATAATCGAGGAAGAATAATATGGAGGTGAAGGAGGTGGAGTTCCACCATTCTCTCCATTCCCTTTTGGAGTGTTTTCGTTATGGTCTGCATCATATTGTGTAGGATTAGAACTTTCACCCTGCAATCTTGCATTCCTTTCATAAAATAACACTTTCACCATTTTAGCCATATCAAAGAAATATTTCCTGAAAGTTTCCTCTTTTGAAGAAAGGTGCTCTTGACTTCCCATATGAGACATGCTCGGTGAATGTCTCCTTGAACCTTGAGGTGAATGTGCAACTCTCCTTCTTGAGAGATGAGAACTTGGATCCACAAGCTATCCTTCTCCTTGTGTTAGCTTCAACCTTGTAAGCATCAGAAAACAACACTTACACAAGAAATAAAACCCTCAAACCTATGCTCTAATACCAACTGATCTGAAAATGAAATGGTTTGTTTTCCTTTAAATTGCAAGTGTGAAAATGGTATGTGTTTGGGTAGTTGGATCAAGTTACTAACACATAAATTTAATGATCTTTTACTTAATCATGAGCGACATATCAGACATATAAAAACCATCAATAATGAACACATAACACAACAAATGATAAAGGATTTCACCCCTCTCTTGGGCTACATATCCTGGTCCAACTTCCCTTGGATCATTTTCATTATGCTTAAAAATTTCTTTTACAATGCTCAAAATACAAAATATATGGCTGCAATGGCTCCATAACATCCAAAAACCCCTAGCTGTGCTTTTTCAACACCTGGTTTGGCCAAAAAATGAAGAAGTTACACCTCCTCTAAGTTTTCCCCTTCAAGATTGTTGTACCTGCTCGCCAAATTTCACCCACTGTCTGACTAAATTGACCTCTGTGTGTTTTCCATGCCAAAACTAAACACTTGCCATGATCCCACAAAATGGGAGAAAATGTAGGACCGTTTGTGTTAGCCCCCAATCCTCGGCGGAGAACTCGATCATGGCCCCATGTGGCCAGCGACCAAACAATTGTGCGCTCCAGTGGCTAGCTCCTCTCTTCTTGGCTTGTGGTCATGTGGTATTGAAATGTGACTGGAGCTACACACCATTGAAATTTCTGCATGTGCACCAATCGAAAAGGAAAGGGTCATATGGTATGTAGTAAGAACTAGGGGTTGGGGCTTAGCCCCGACCCTTTCATCTGTCACTCAACTATTCATTGCAATTCAAATAAATTAAAACAGGCTATAGTGTTAAGTAACACCCACAGGTAGGCTTGTAGCCTGGAATTGCCAAATATTTTATGTGCCATCCAGAGGCCAGGGGTTCGACCTACGCCAACTTCACTCATTTTTCACACTAGAGGGGTGCCACATGGAAGCCCACGATTGGGCCACGTGGAACCATACAACTTGACAACATATATGACATGTGTCGCAACCTTATTCATCCAACTATCTTCCAACACCTTCCCAATCATCATGCCAACTCATCTACCATGTCATTGTATGGTCGTACACACTATATGGTAAGATGCCACATGAACACTGTACGAACTGTATGGACTGCACAGTCAACAAAATTTTGCATGTTTGAAAAAATGAACAGAACATGTTATCTCACTCACGCAACATCTGTTTGAACCCGTTCAAGTTGCGTTGGGATCATGAGGACTAGGCCTATGTACGTGTCCATTTTGAAGCGATTCCGAGAAGTTTTAGTTTTGAGAAAAATTTGATCCGCTAGATCAGAAGGCTGTGAAGGCCCTCCTGATTCTATTTCAGTTATGGATCTATCATCTATATCAGTCATAGAAACCCTTTTCGCTTTTCTAACCTCTAAACACATAGTCCTTTCCACATGAGTAGGGATTTGTATCTTGGACTGTGGAGTGGGGGAAACATTTAGCTGAAACTATGTTCAAGTGAGGAATGTTTCCCAATCAATGTTTTTATTTCTCAAATCTTCCATCATCAACATTTTAATAAGGCCAGAGTGAAATATACTTCTATCTCCTTTTTTATATTTGGCTTGAACTTTGTCATCCATCTTACCAATGCTTTTGAAGAGGTAAAAGGGAGCTTCATTGCTTCTTTCCCTCTTAAGTGAAATAGAAACCTGATGTTATATTGATATACCATGTTAAATCTCCCCTCACAGGTAAAATAACTTTAGATAACATTCAACATCTTATCAAAACCATGAAGCATGTGGCTTGTAGTTACCCCTTTGGACAAGTTGTCTCTCTAACACTCTAGCTTAAGGAATTCCCTAGAAAAGGAAGCATTTAATGGCATTGCCTTAAACCACTTTTTTGCAATGTTAGGTATCTATGTTGCAACAGAGATGCACAGTTTTGAAACTTCAAATTCTAACATCCCCAACTTGGTTTTGGTCCCATTGAAGTTGAGTGAAAATTATCTTGCTACCTCTGGATGACCCCTCTGCATCTTTTGATAGAAATTGAGGCAATCTACCCTCTAGAAAGCTTCCCTGATCAAAGGCTTTGAGTCAATGAGATGCATGTCATAGGGCTCTGTCCTTACAATCTCTCCTCCCTTGTGAGTTTCTTATGATGTTGGCTATCCATAATTGTTGATGGTAGAATGGATTTATGTGAGTTTTAATATCATCTAAATTTGTGAAGGAAAGGAAAATAAAAAATAAGGGTTTAATGATAAGACTATTTTCAGTAGGCTAGCCTTGTACAGGGATCTATACACCTATTTTTATACACATGAAGTATAATAGAATACACTCCTTCAATAGGAAAAATAAGGAATAGAACTTGAGCATTATAATCAGAGGGAGACAGGATAAATCTCTGCTAAAGAGGGTTTTATCAGCATAAAATGGGTTAATAGCATTAATATTGATTTCAAGTTTAAGCCTACTTCATTTAGATGATCAAATACACTTTTCAAACTTGAGAGGGTTGTATATTCACTCTTGTAATAATGAAATGTAAAGGGTGAAGAAGACATAGACTTCAATAATGCTGGAACAAAGGGTTCACAACACATTGTTTGCGACGCCTGATTAGCTAGTTCTCAACGCTATGGGGAAATCAATGAGGTAGGTAGTTTCTAAGAAATTTGAAAAGGTATATGAATTAAAAGGCATTCAGGGATGATGGGCAAGGCTAAAAACACCATTTAGGTGAATTTAGAAAACTTGCAGCAAAGAATTTTACAGTTTGCAACGCCAAGAGATAAACTAGCCAGAAACATCTCTTCACCTTAAAACATCATGATAACCCTCATGGAGTACCTAGTAGACTTGATGTTGATGTATATGTATATGGATTTGAACAACGATTTATGCAAGATATCAAACCTCCAACCCTTCTCTTCAGTCAGTTCGCAGTGCCGATTCGTAGCGCATGTCTATCAGTTCACAACAATTAATTGAAACATGAATTACATAGTTTGAGGAGGTTGTTAGAAGATCCAAAGACACGATCCCTAAAAAATTGGTTCAAAGATGGTGCTGAAAACAATTAAATCTCCTCTGTCACAGTTATTTAATTTGCAATGATGACAAATGAAAGAATGATCTACTTAGAGTATGTTGTGAAATCTCCTAGTCAGTTGGAAGTGCATACACTCGAATCTCACTTGACTTAAATGGATAGATGATAACACAAGGAATATTGTGTACAACATGGAGGTGTGACATGTCAAGGTGATGATGAAAAATTCAAAGATGTGACTCATGAGGGTTTATTCACCTTGTCATGATAACAAAATGCATAACCCAAAGACTCTATACCAAGGCAAGACTAACTTTATCTTATTCAAATCAAACTTTAAGTGATGACTATAATAGGAAGACATGAAAAACTATGACTTTTGTAACTCTATGACTCAAAAAAACATAACTCAAATGATTTTTTGACCCTTACAATTCTATGTGTTAACAAAATGATTAATCAAAAATTTGTAAAGAAAAAAATTAATTAAAATATATACATATCAATGCATTGTATTCTTATGAACTCGCTAGACGTTGCAAGCCATAATATAGAAAAAAATATGTTTTGAGGAGTCATGCATCGGTGCACATGAATTATAATAAATCATCGGTACAAACTATTGAGAAAAAAAACTAATATGTAAACAACATAATGTACAATAATATTTATCGTTTCAAAATTGTATGGTTCTCATGTTTTGAAATATACATTGGGGCATTAAATATAATGTATGCACGAGTGAATTTATTTTATTATACACATCAATGATCTAAACATAATGTACACATTGATTCTTTTAGTATAATATATGTATCGATACTGAGTAAAAATGATGGCACCGACATCTCATCTCGATTATTTGAAATTTCACTACCCTTCGATGCACATGGTAAAAAAAAACACTAGTATGTACACATGGTATCCACTCAATGAACCTATGAAATAGGATATTTGTTCATGGCATATTAAATAATATAGTTAATTTCACTAGACATTGATAAATACCTCCCCAAATCCTTTTGTTTAACCCCCCTCCCAATAATTTTTTCCATTAAAAAAAACCCATTTTTACTAGATATTCTTTATTTTTACCAAATACCATTTTTATAACCCCCAAGAACTATAAACCTCGTCGTACCCTACATTCCCTACAAATACCTACAATATATTGACTCTACTTTTCATAATTAAAAAAAAAACCTTTATCAATGAACATGATAAGATATTTGTTAATAAGGCAAAGCTCATGTGAGCACATGCTAATTAAACAAGCACCTGGGTGGACATTATATAAAATGCATCAAGGCTTAGGATAACTTAAATCCTCTTGTGCATATTATAAATTAAATACACTGAGGGATACAAAAACTAAAAAAAACCATTGATTCATACACAAACAATATGGAACCAGTGCATCAAAATTATAAGAGCATCACCGATGCATTTTGACAATAAAAGAACAAAAAACCCTCTTCTACAACCTCCACCCATCCATTTTATTTATTTATTTGGAACATCTACTAAAACGTCCACTAAAACCTTTGTAGTCATTACAATAGCTTGTGGCAAAGGTTTCTTTGAAAAATATTCCATGTTTTGTGAAACTAAAAACCTCTGTAAAAACCTCCACTATAAGGTGTTCTTCTTGTAGTCTTGTTCAATAACTAATAGTTTATATATGGAGGTTCTAGAGAAAAATTACAATGGCGCACCAATAATCTTCACTATAAGTAGCATCACCAAAATTGAGAACATAATGTTGCCTTCATCGACTAGAAGTTGAATTCACCTTGCTAAATGGTTAGAATGGAACAATAGAATCCATTTAAACCTGATATTGAGGGTAGATGTAGTAACTATCCTCTACATCTAATATACATCCAATGAACAATATAGTAGCTACCCACATGCATGTTATTGTGCACAATCTACATCTAATGCATAGTAAAAAATCATTATATTGGTATTGTGCCCAATGCATAAAGCAAGTGTGAAAATATAGGATTGAGTCAAACCACAAGTAGAATTTATACTCATGATTTCAAAATCCTTGAGAAAAGACATTATTTTGAATAATATAGGGATCTTTGGGGAGGTTGTCCAGAAATTCAAATTACAAATTTATTTATGCTTGTAGACTTCAAAGAATAGCTACAACAAGGGGAATTATTGTAACACCATATTATCACATAATAGGAGAGCATATATTTATGTCCTTCAAAGTCAATGGATGTAAACAAATAGTGTTATTGGTGTCTAGTTAATTAATTGTATATTCATAATAGGAGATAATTGAACTTACAAATTTTCAATGTAACAACTTGATTTGGATATAAATATATAGAGGTATTGAACAAATAGACATGAACTCCCAAGGATATCATTATCTTCTAAGTAGGTATTTTGTCACCATTTGTATATTTTGAAAATTAGGTATGTTTCTTAAGTCCCTATAGATTGTCTAGTGAGGAAAATCATGAACTAGGCCCTAAATGATGCTTGTAGGTATCCATGGATAATAGAAATGACTCAAACCAGCATACACAGCCTCTTAATAATATTCTACTCATATAACAATAATAACCATGATCTAGGGCCCATTACTTGGTCCATACTCTTTGCTGAGAATTTTTAGGAACTAATTCCTTGGCTCCTACTCCTAAATAATATCAACCAAAACACACGAAATACAAAATTTATGGTCATTGCAGTGATGGTTTAGGAACTCATGTACTCCCCACAAGATATAAAATAAACTATTTATATCTAATCCCTTTTCTTTTTCCATTAAAAAGTCCCATAAGGCCACAAGAACCATCCATTCTACACTAAATGCAAAAATTGTGCATCTATACCACATAAAAGGGACTAATTTCCTCTACAATGCATTTAGGATAGTCTAGGGTCATGTGTATGAGCCATGATCCCTAGAAAAAACTGTTAGGGCATATGCGTCTAAGTCTTGGTCTTAAACCATGGCCTAGACCAGATGACCCATATTTTATAAAAAAAAATGTCAAACTAAAAACCAGATCTTAATTGTACTTAAAAGGTTATACTACGGAGGTTTAGGGCCTTGATCATGGCGTATGAATTGTATAGAAAATTATTAGTTCCTATGTTTATATATAATATATATATAAACATTGTCATGGGATGAAACCCTCTACCTCTTAATATCTATGTCTCTATTGTGAAACATAAATCATGATTTAACCTAGAGGATCCATAAAAAAAAATTGTCAACTTGAACGTGTCGGTGAACAATTCCATTTATTGTTCGTTTATGTATTGATTTTTCTTTTATATGTTGATTCGTGTCCCATAACCCTTTGAAACAATTATTTGAACCAAAGTTCGTAGTTTTTCATCACCAAGCTTTAATTCTAGAGATAAGGAAAATACATGGTACACTAATCCCCATAGCATTTCCCATATCTCACTTGCATGTAAAATATTCCATGTATATATTGCTTGCGATGATTTAATTCTATGTAGCTGGGTTGCGAGTCCTAAAAGTAAATGTTATGGACTAATTGGTTGTGTTTTAATAAAAGTAAATGTTATGGACTAATTGATTGTGTTTTATCCTCTAAACCATGTTGTAAACAATGAGAGTCGTCGATAGAAATTTAAAATGTCTTGCACCAGGTATTTAAATATTATTTCCCTCATACAACTCAATGAAAAAGAGGGATAATGGAATATTAAGTTTTATCAAAATTAGATCTTTGAGAAAATTTTTGAAAATATTGTAATAAGAATGAAAATTTTCATTTCATTTTAATGTTTTTTTTTGGAAATGTTGAAAGTGAAAATGAATAATTGTGATAGTTGGTCTTTTAAAGGTCATTAAAACAATGAAGGTTGTAGTGAAGAAGAAAATGAAGGAGAAAACAATGAAGGAAGGTTGTAGTGAAGAGGGAAATAAAGGAGAGACAAGGAGAATTGAGGGATAACAATAAAAAAAAAAAAAAAATTCTTAAAGAAGACAACCTTCTTGAAGTTTAGTGGATGAAAGAGTAAAGGAGCCTTTCCAAGCTGAGTGAAATTATGTTTGAAACATGGTAATTTACAAAAAAAAAAATATGGTAGTGAGTAACAATATATAGTCTTTATATAGCTCGATCCTATATAATATTCTCATGAGACTAATAAAATATCAAATAAATGTTGGGTTTCTAGGGTAATTTGTTGTCTTTGTGGTTTAATGTTGTGTGAATGAGTGTCACTATGTTCATGTCTAGTTTGGGAAATTTCTTGTTCTTTCAAATTGCACTGCACAATGTCCTACCTTGTTGGGTGGATTGTTCTTAGCTAGGGCTCATTCCTATTAATAAATATAAGGTTTTTAGGTCAAGTTTTTTCTATTCTTCTTTTTAAAGCAGTTGTATTAACTCTAGATGCCCTCTTGTTGGATGGATATGTCATTAAAATCACAACTCTAGATGGCCTCTTGTTGGATGCACATGTCATTAAAATTATGATTACCTTGAATTGTATCTTATGGATGTTTATATGGAAAGACTAAGTTGAAGGAGCAATATATAGCTCATTATAATAAAAAATGATAATAGTACCGAAAATGAATAGAATTGAAAGATTTTCAGAGAAAACAACTCAGAATCTTGATCATCCATTTCTAAGCCCAACCTTCATCTTCATTCTTAATGTCCTCTCTAGAGAGAAGATGGTACCACAAGTCTCTTCTTTCTTCACTCCCAACCTTCACCTCCATTCTTGATGTCGTCTATCCCCCTTCAAGTGTGTATTCATATTACTTTTATAGTAGTATGAATTTGTTTTCTTTCTCCTTAATCTTAGGCTTCAAATCCTCTATATCACCTACCATCAAAACCATAAGATGTTTTAAAACAAAAATGATCTTATAAAATCAAATTTAATAAAAACATAATCTAATGAACATTTAAAACTAAATAAAACTAAACTACCATTATATCAATAACACTCAATAAAATCATAATCAAATCAAAATAAACTAAATTATGAAAAAAACTTAAAACAAAAGTAAATTAAAACGAAACTTTAACTGATGTAGAAAGATAAAAAGTAAACTAAAAATGAAATACGACTAAATTGAGATAAAATAACAAATAAATGAAATTAAACTAAACAATTCTAAACCAGCGTATTCTTAATCAGGCGTTGTTAACCAGCGCTATTTTAACCAGTACTGTAGCCTAAGCTCTGTGATCTGGCAGAGTAATGTAATGTGGCAAATTTGGTGCCGATCTGATTGCTGCATTTTCATTGATTTGGTGTTGTATTGGCTCGGTGAAAATTCATTTCCAATAAGCGTTTTACCTCAGTATTTCCCCGCCAACAAAGGTTAACTTTTCAACTCCACGCTCTCTTTTATTGTTATACCTGCGATCTTGTATTACATATGAGCTCTTGTCATGATGGCTGTGGTTGTAATCACTTCTTCATATCATATCTTACCTTTTTTTTTCTGAGAGTTTTTTTTTTTTTTATACTGGGGAATCGACAACTCGCGGTTCTTGTACTCGCGTGACATGGGGTCGATCCCCAGGCAGCTACCACTATAACTTCAGGTGCAACCACCCAGCCCGCGCACGAGTAAGTTCGAGTGAGAATCAAACATGAAACTTCATTTACAAATTTCCTTCCATTTACAAGGCACTTTAATCGTTACTTCATCATGGAAATTAATCATAAAGTCTGAGATCTTTAACATGAATTTAACATGAATTCTTCTCTTGTTTCAAGTGCCATCTGGAAGAAATCCTTCACCTCTTCGATTTTGTAACACATATGTGGTCAAACTGACGAGAAAATCGAATTGCTAGTTCTTTGGCGATCAGATCTGTGTTCTCTATCTTAACGATCTATGATCAGTTTTATCATTATCTCACGCGTTAAATCAGATATTCTAACCAAACAACCAGTTTCTTAATTGCTGGCACTGATACCGTGCATATGTGGGGAGCGAATCTCTGATTGAGATTTCTAATTAGCAATCTAGCTTTTTCATGGAGCCAAATTCAATGACTTTGAGAAGTATCGCCATCATAAACACCTATATTTAAGGTAAATTATAACCCTCTGGTCATTTCTAGTAAAGCCCGCAGCTGATCTTCATCCAAAGACTTTGTTGGAATAACCCGCAGAAGACAGTCGGTTTGTAGATATCTCTTCCAGAATAGAGATATTGTAGCAAAGCGACTTGCCCCTAGCAGTGGAAGTTTGCCACAACAACATATTTATGTGAGAATGAATCTCAAATCGCTTCTGCCGGATTACCGTACATCATAGATATGCTCATTCTGCAACCTTTGTCGATTCTGAAAACGTTATTAGATGATCACGGTACTTTTTTTTTCCTAGGATTGATAGTTTCCTCATGTATTAGCTGTCCACTAAATCCGAATTTTTTCCTGAGATATTCAACTATATAAAATGGAGTGAGCTCATTTGTCCCTGAGTAATGATATTGCTTCTTATGCTCCGAAGGCATTCTTGAAAAGGTCTAGCTGCATAATCATCCATGCCACATTCGAAAATGGTTTGGCACATATCTTTTGGAGACAATACTAATTCTTCCAAAGTAACTGAATCTATCGTCTTTCTAGTGTTACTTGTAACGGCAATGTCTTGGCCTGCCTTCAATTGCGCGATATCATTAGGAATATCCATGGAGTATCTCTGATTCTCTGTTAGGCCATGCGACTCAGCATCCTCACCATATTTGAAACACAATGGAATAATCCCGATGCTAACCAAACTGTTGCGATGAATGCGCTCAAAATGTTTTGAAATAACATCTTTCAGAACCTGCAACTTTGGACCCTTTGCAATCTAATCTCGAGAACTTCCACTACAATATTCGATTGCACCAACTTCACCATTCAATACCTTATTCACCAAGAAGATATTTGCAGATGCTCTTGATTTGGGTCAACATACTACACAAAACCAATGTAACACCCCTCGTTTTGAGCCCCATATAAAATAATGTATTTTGTTCATTGTCAAGAGGCCACAGGGCCCAAACAATTAAAAGAGGCGAGTGTGTCTAAGAAATGTAATGTTTTGATCATTATTAATAATAAACACATCGTGCCCTAGATCGGGTGATGGTGCGGGCCACATGGAAAAACGAGGAGGTGAATACAGGCCAACGTGGCGAAAACCATGTGATGGATCCGTGCCAAGCACCACTGCCACCCCCATGCAATTAAACCCTCCTACGATGTCCGAGGCACCATTAAGCCTGGTGCATTTCCCATCTCTGGCTATCCTCTCGATGGACAATCTCATTGAAGGCGCCGTCAACCTCTGCATGTGGCTCGGCCTTCATCTCCTCCAGTTGTGCATATATGGTTCATTCAAACTTACCTCTTCCTTGGTGCTCTCCTGATGTGCTTCAAACCCTTCCTACCAACTCCTTAGCGCTCTCCTGCAACTGGATCTTCTCCATGCCTCTCCGTTCACCTAGGGCTCCCCTCGCAGCCCAACCATTTCCCCCGAGCTGTCAGCATGCCTAAGCAAAGAGGCAGGCCAAGAAGGGGCTCGCCCTGGACTCCATCTCGTCCACGAGCGCCTGTACCTCGCCCTGGTTTCCATTTCGGCCTCGGGTGATCCAAATGGGTATCGGTGGGCACCGACCTTTCCATCTGGCTCAATACAGTTTTCTGGCATTTCTGGTAATTTACTATTTTTAGCAGTTTTTTTGGGTCCTGAACTTCCGGGGCCATTTTGAGGCCCTAAACGATGTTTTTTTGGGGATGTTGCTCTTGCAAACTACAATCTACGATGCTATTTTGTCTCGAGCGTTGTAGGCTTCGGATAGATCTTTCCAATGAGCTATCATGCGCCCCAAACAGAGATCGTATGCAATAGTTATGACTCCGGGATGTTGATGGACTAACTTACCCAAACAGGGCCCACTTGATTTTTGGCATTTCATCTTCTAGGGTAAGGTTTTTGGTTTCTACCTTTCTTCTTTTGATAAATAAGGCCCTTCGGCCTCTTTTTGTAATCATCTTGGTCACGGATGAGTGTAGCCATCACATCTCTTATCAGGGATATGCTACCACCATTCTAGCTATGTATTGTTCAACAGTTTTACAGTTTCTCTATTTTCATTAATTAATGGAAGTTTGTGTGTTTACTATATCACTGTGTTCTTTACAATACTATTGTGCATACTCTGTTATTTGCTTCTTACATTTCATTCCTGCATAAATCTAGATCAGTGGTATCAGAGCATACTACTCTTTTGTCATTTTTTTGTGCATGTCACCGACAAGGTCGGGATATAAGGAGTTGGGTCTCGAATTAGTTCAGCTCGAGAGAGAAACCCCTCTCCGGCGCAAACAACCACCCATGGCAGAGGAAAAACGAGATGATGGAGTAGGAGATCCTATCAAGATGTTGCTCGAGGAGGCTCTCGCGCAACAACAGAACGAGATGATGGACAATTTTGCACAAATTCTTCGATGATTGTCGATCGCCACAGAAGGAACCTCAACCAACAATCAGTTTGGAGGACCGACCCCTTTCAAGGTACAATTTAATTTTGATATTCCCTTATTTGAAGGTCAAATAGATGCAAATGCTCTGGAAAAATGGTTGAATCAGCTCGAGGGTTACTTCTCGGTCCATAACTTTTCCAACAGAGAAAATATTACATTTGCACTTCTTAAGGCAGTCCCCCATGTCAAGGATTTGTGGGAAACCCTCTGCAAACAGAAAGAGGAAAAAGAGGGTAATGAACCCACACTGTTTGGGACAGAACCCACATGGGCATCCTTCGTTGATGCCCTCAAGGAGCAATACTTCCCTGTGGGGAACTATGACGACTAGTACACAAAATGGGCAACTCTGCGACAAGAAAGGGACCAAGGAGTAACAGAGTACACGAACAACTTCCATACCCTACGCACGACATCAAAGACTTCGAGCGACACCTAGTTCTGAAATATTGCAGCGGCCTGCATCGGTACATCTGTATCGAGATGGAATTCCTGGAGATCTTGTCATTGGGTGTTGCCTACCAGTATGCTGTGAAAATCGAGAAAAAATTTAAGCAAAAGAAGAAGCGGGATTTTGGCTCGACAAGCCTGAAGTAGGGTAAAGGAACCCCTAGTTAGCAGAACAAAGTACATAGCAAAGATATCCAACCCTCGGACAACCAGCCTAAGACACAGGCGAAGAAGGGTAACTGGAAGACAAAGAAAGACATTGGAAAATGGTGTGAGCTCCATAAGAGTCCCACGCACAACATTGATGAGTGTTGTGCGAAACAATCACTGCTTACCGAGATGAAAGCACCTGAGCCAGATCCAAGATCTGAATCGGAATCAGAGACAGATCATGGAAGGAAGATCATTGAAGAAGAACCCAACGTCACCATTGCCACCACAAAGATCTAGCTCAATGATCCAGAGGAGACAGAAGAAGGGGAGCGCCTCTTCCACTCGCAGATGTGGGTACAAGGGAAGCCATTACATTTCATTGTTGATAGTGGAAGCCAGAAGAACCTGATTTCAGTAGAGGTCGTCAAGTGGATGAACCTGCCAACATTTCCGCATCCGCAACCATACAACATTGGGTGGCTCACTCCAAGGTGAGACATCCGCGTTAGCCAGTAGTGTTGCCTACCATATGGAATCAAACCCTTCAAAGATGAGGTAATGTGTGATGTTGCTCCACTTGAAGTTTCTGATGTTCTTTTAGGACAACCATATATGTGGAAACGCCATGTTGTGTATGAATGCAGGCCTCGTAGTGTCATTGTTACTTTGAGAAAACAACGCTACCGGATACCAGAGGTAGGTCCCACTACCGCAGTCTCTCTCATCACAGCTAAGCAGTGCAAGAAGGTGATTTCCTAGACTGGCAAATTCATCCTCCTGATGATTCGTTCAGAAAGGAAACGAAAGACTGCTGCCACATCTACCTTCTCTACATAGGGTCACTCTGCACAACACAGACAAGTAGACAAGTTCATGGAATCATACCAGGACATCTTCACTTCCCCTGTCGGAGTGTCACTGCATTGTCAAGTCAAGCATTCCATTGACTTGATACCCGGGGCACCTGTGCCAAACGGGCCAGTTTACAGACGTTCCCTCATGGAAAATGAAGAGATCAAGTGCTAGATCGAGGAACTACTCCAAAAGGGGCATATTCAACCAAGCTCCTCACCTTGCGGGAGCTCGATTGTGCTAGTACATAAAAAGGATGGGACTTGGCGACTCTGTATTGATTACAGAGCTTTAAACAAAATCACAGTCCGAAATCGGTATGCTATCCCTCGGATCGATGATCTCCTTGATCAACTAAAGGGAGCCAAGTATTTCAGCAAGATTGATCTGAAGTCTGGTTATCACCAGGTCCCAATTGACGCGACTGATGTCTGGAAGACCGCCTTCAAGTCTCGGGAAGGCCTTTTTGAGTGGTTGGTCATGCCTTTCGGATTAAATAACGCTTTGAGAACCTTCATGAGGATGATGGATGATATACTGCGACCATTCACCAATTCTTTTGTGGTCATCTATCTCGATGATATCCTCATCTTCGGCAGAACGTGGGAAGACCACTTACAGCATATTGAGGAAGTCCTTCGCACCCTGCGACAACACAAGTTATATGCCAATCTCGAAAAATGCTCATTCGGGATGAAGGAAATTCAGTATTTGGGATACATTGTGAATGAACAAGGTGTGCATGTGGATCCGGCCAAGATCCAAGTCATTCGCGACTGGTCGACCCCAAGGACCATTACAGAGATCCGCAGCTTCCTAGGGTTGGCAAACTTTTATCGCAAGTTCGTGTTGGGGTTCTCTAACATTGCTTGGGCCCTTAGCAACGTGACAAAAGGTGGGGCTAAAGCCAAATTCTTTTGGTCCCCTACTCAACAACAAGCATTTGAGGAACTTAAGCAGTGCTTGTGTTCAGTGCCCGTCCTTACTCTCCCGGATCTGCAACAACCTTTTGAAATTGAGACCGATTCTTCAGATTATGCTGTTGGCACAGTCCTCAGTCAGCATGGCCATCCAATGGCATATCACGGTGAGACACTTTCAGATACAGTTCGAAAGTACCCCACCTATGACAAGGAAATTTACTCCATTGTCCAATCTTGTCGACAATGGAAGCATTACATCTTAGGCAAAGAGATGGTTATTCACACTGACCACAAGCCCTTGCAGTTTGTGCAAACACAAGGGAAATTGCAAAATGACCACCACCAAAAGTGGTCCACATACCTGCAGCAATTTCACCTGAACATAAAATATAAGAAGGGAAACACCAACCATGTCGTTGATTGCCTCAGTCGACCGCCCGTGGCCGCACTCACCACAACGCTAAACTCTTGTGGCCATGAAACCTCTGGGTGGTCTCACTTATATGACAGTGATCCTAACTTTTCGGCCACCTATCGAGCAGTTTGTGCAGACACTCCAGTGACTAATTTTCATCTCCAGGATGGACTATTATGCCACCTAGGCCACCTCTATGTTCCTTCAAGAGAGCGTGCGAAGCTGATCTGGGAAGCACATTACAGTCGGGTCACAGGGCACTTTGGCACCGAAAATACAATAGTAGTGTTGCAGAAGTATTTTTATTAGCCAAAGCTCTGACAAGATGTCAGAAAGTATATCAAATCTTTCGCTGTCTACGCCATCACCAAACCATCCATTAAGAATAAAGGGTTGTATACCCCTCTTCCTGTTCCCAATGGGCCTTGGGAATCTATCTCCATGGATTACATGTCAGGACTGCCTCCAACCAAGCATGGGAATGATTGTTTGTTTGTGGTCGTGGCTCGCTTCTCTAAATTGGCCATTATGTTCACCTGCAAGAAAAGTATCTCTGTCGAAGCCACTGCTAAACTCTTCTTTGAACGCATCTGGGTACATTTCGGGCTACCCCAGACTATCATTTCAGATCGTGACAGTAGGTTCCTCAACACATTTTGGTCCAGCCTCTGGTCAGTTATGGATACCAAGCTCACACAGTCGACAACCCTCCATCCTCAAACTGATGGGCAGACAGAAGTAGTGAATCGCATGATTGTGCATATCCTGTGGATGTATAATTATAAACACCCCCGTACATGGGATGAGAACCTGCCATATGTTCAAAATAGCTACAACAGATCCCTTCACATCTCTACCGGTCATAGCCCTTTTCAAGCATGCATGGGGTTTCAACCATTGGCCCCCATCGATGTAGCTCTGCCCATTGCCTCCACACAAGAAACATCTTATCAGGCTCAGACTGAGGTTGAGAAAGCCACCAAATTTGTGGAACAGATCCAACACATTTGCCAACAAGTCCATGACATTCTGGAAAAAGCCAATGCCAAGTACAAGCAGCGTCATGACCAACATCGGGTGCCACACACATACCAGGTGGGTGATAAGGTTTGGTTGCATTTGCAGAAAGAAATACTCACGGGACCTCATCACAAGCTACACCCACTTCATTATGGGCCATATACTATCACCAAGGCTATCGGGGATAATGCGTTTGAATTAAGCATCCCTCCATTTCTTGGCTTGCACCCTGTATTCAATGTTGAGCTCCTTCGCCCCTATTTTCCACCATTGTTGGACACCTCAGAAGTGGCCGAGCAGTTGGCAACAACAGAACTCAACCCTGACTGTTTGGAGAAGGAAACAGTTGATCGGATCATGGATTCACAGGTCAAGGACACTCGCCAGCAACGTGTCCAGCTCTATCGAGTCGTGAAGGTTGGGCAATTCCTGCATCAGGACAAGTGGCTCACCCGGAGAAAAAATGAGCTGAAACTCCCCCATTTTATCCCAGAACTTGACGCAATGGGTACCATTGCTTCTTAAGGGGGGAGGAATGATCCATATGGGTATCGGTGGCCGTCCACCTTTCCATCTGTCTCAATATAGTTTTCTGGTATTTCTGGTAATTTACTATTTTTAGCCGGTTTTTCGGGTCCTGAACTTCCGGGGCCATTTTGAGGCCCTAAATGATTTTTTTTTGGGTATGTTGCTACGATGCTATTTTGTCTCAAGCGTTGTAGGACTAGGATATATCTTTCCAATGAGCTATCGTGCACCCCAAACAGAGATCGTATGCAATAGTTATGACTCCGGGAAGTTGATGGACTAACTTACCTAAACAGGGCCCACTTGACTTTTGGCGTTTCATCTTCTAGGGTTAGGTTTTTGGTTTCTACCTTCCTGCTTTTGATAAATAAGGCCCTTCGGCCTCTTTTTGTAATCATCTTGGTCACGGATGAGCGTAGCCGTCACATCTCTTATCAGGGATATGCTACCACCATTCTAGCTATGTATTGTTCAACAGTTTTACAGTTTCTCTATTTTCATTAATTCATAGAAGCGTGTGTGTTTACTGTATCATTGTGTTCTCTGCAATACTATTGTGCGTACTCTATTATTTTCTTCTTACATTTCATTCTTGCATAAATATGGATCATCGGGCGCCTATCCCCCTCCCAATTTTCACTTTCCTCGCACTCATCGCACTCTTCGCAGCCTGAACTTGAACCACTCGCCACCTCTTCCTGGCTTGAAGGTTTGGTGCTTACGCATAGCTCACTCGGCTTACCCTCAGAGCCCATCCTGGACAAGGCCTCCACTTCTCGGGAACCTCCTATATCACCTCCACTTCCTGTGGCTAGCGCACCTGTGTTGGCCTTAGAAGCCTTTCACATTCACCCACCCTTGGAGGCACCACCTTTTCCACATTCTATCTCTGACTCCATCCCAAACGAGCAGATGCAGGATATCATGGGCATTCTTTATAGGCTTGTCTTCGAGATCTGACAGGGAGTGGATGATTTTCAATTTTGACTGTAGCAACTGGATGGAAAGGCCTCTACACTCCTCCATATCCTCTCCACCTTCCAGGGAGCAGCAATGTAAGCCGATCACGTCCCAGTAGACACGTTTGGCAGGAGTGAACAGGAGCTTCCAACGGAGGGTGGCAACTTGGGGCAAGCCATGCATGTGGATGGGGAGGTCACATCAAAAGTGGATAATGCGAAAGATGATGCGCAGATGGAATGGCGAGGAAAACCTATCGAAGAAGAGCTCTGGAATGAGGCCACCCATGCCACCTGGTCAAAATATAAGCCAAATGTATGACCCTTATGGAGACTCTACTTATGTTTTAGTTTACTACTCTCAGTTTTGTTTACAATTTTACTAGTATGATAGACATGTAGACCATAACACCGCCTGGCTGAAATGGTTTCTCCCTTGGGGCAGTTTAGTTACTACAACAAGGCAATTCTGAACATTCTGTAACTCTGGTTTTGTTTTTGGAGGCTCTTTATATATTAATAAAATACTCTTACTTACAAAAAAAATAAAATAATAAACACATCATGGGATAGAGAGACAAGGAATATAGTTATAGGGGGCTATGATTCCACAAGAGAGGGGGATTGAGGGGCTAAATGTTTATTTCATATTTTAATTACCCTTTTGTCTAAGGGAGTGAATCGATTACGTGATCTTCTTGGGGAAGGCTAGGAGGTTCTTGATTCCCCATGAAATACTTAAACATGCCCCTGGTCGTTTATTCACTCGTTCACTTGCTCACTAGTTCATTGGTTCACTCACTTACTCACTCATTCATTCATTACATTCTTACCTATCACTCATTCATCCTCCATCATCTATGTCTTGGCTTGGGGAGAGAGAAACAAATTGTTGAAGAATAGCCATAGTATTGTTGGTTGTAGAGGTCGTTGGTGTAATCCAACCCTGACTTGAGGCTTGCATGTCTGAAATGCATTGGTATGTGTCAAGATTTGTTCATAGCTACGAGTCTTGAGAGTTCCAACATGGAGATTCTGGACTAGCTGCATTGGAGCCCTGGAACGAGAAGGACTGCTTGAGGGACTGTGTGGAAAATAAGGGTGGGGGTCCATTCTCTTGGGTGACAAAGGATGGATAGAAGAGAGTTGGGTACCTATATTGTTGTGAGTGCTCGAAAAGCCTATGAGAGATTGAGTGATGACTGGTTTGGGAAGCCAAGTAACACTCTGGAACTATCCTTGTGGATTCATAGCCATGGATCGAGGGTGAAACTGTTGTTGAGTTTTGGAAGAGTAGTGTTTACGGTTGGGTGGAACATCATTGGTCTGCATCCAGTTGATGTCTTCTTTTATAAAGATAAGTGCTCTTTGTTATGGTATTATTTACCTGTATATGAATGTATTTCTCCATGTATTTATTTATCTTTTAATTAAATCTTTAGAATATGCATGCTTGTTGGTTATTGTTGTGCATGTCATTAGATCTTTTCTTTTACACATCCTTATTAATTTAAAAGGGTATGGGTAAGAGAAAATAGTCCAAGGGTGGGCTTAAAGGTATCGTACCATGGCTTGTGGGTGGCGGGGTATGTTACAGATTGGTATCAAAGCTTCTGGTTCAAACAATGAACTGTTACGAGCCAGAACAAGTGCAAGTCGGGAAGATTCACTGTTACAGATTTTATATATATCTATGCTAATTTTGGGGAGAAACGATGGAAGCGTTTGAGTAAAATCCCCCAAATTCTTCAACGAATCTCAGTTTGAATGATTCCAGTATTTTATAAGAACTTAATGGATTCGATTTATAGAGCTGTGGAGACGAATTCGACTTAGAATGTCAAAAATTCAAGTTTTAATGGCCGTTGTAATGTTGAACAGAGTTTGGAGAATCGATGGTTTAGATCGGGTTCGATCTTGGATCAATGGTCCTAATTCGTCCTTGAAAAAAGAATTTGAATGTTTGCAAAGTTTGGCAGAATTACCAAATCAACGGTTGGGATTGATTCAATGATTTTAAAAATGAGGAACATCGACGATTCCTATTCATTTCGGTTGTTTGGGGAGTTGGAGAAAACCAATGGTCAACATCATGTTTCCCGGGAGATCAACGACCTAGATTCACCTGTGATTTTTTCAGAAATTCTAAAAGCGGAAGTTCACCAACAAAAAAATTGCCGACAACCGATGGTCGGGAGTCGTCGAATTGGGTGAAGGGTTGAAAATCGACCAAGTAAAATATTCGATCGTCGACAACCGATGGTCGGTGGTCGAGGAATTGGGTGAAGGGTTGAAGATTGACCAAGGAAAATCTCTAATTGTCGATGACTAATGGTTGGGAATCAAAAAATTGTTGTGAAGTTTTCTCTTTTCTGGACAAAGAAAACCTCCAAAGTCTGGAACACCGAAGAAAGTATGGACCCTTAATATTCGGGGACACTTGTCTGAAGATTAGTAAGGGTTCGTAAATTCGATGTTCGACAATCTGGGGGTATGGTGGTTTTCAACAACGAAAACCTCTAAAGTCCTGAATTCCTGGAGTAAATGTAGATCATTCGTGTTTAAGGACACATGTATGCAAATCAAATTATTTGATAGTTTGGTGTCTAGGGGATTTGTGGTGTAGTGTAGAGAAGTCTCTCAAAGCTCCGAAGTTTCGAAGTCCTGAAGTCGAGAGGCACTGGAGTGACGTGGCTTTCCGACGTTACCTGGGGTGACGTGGACACACTTGATGCTCTCCACATGTCACTGTGTTTCAAGTTTTTCAAATACCATATGTGTCAGTTATTATACAACACGTGTCACCTATCAGATAGGGCCACGTGTATGTGCATTATATTTTTTTACGTGGCAGTAGATCCCATAGACCGTAGACTTGGCACTCCAGAGGATTCAAGGCATAGGTAGTTTGGGTCGAGAATTCCCGAAGGCTGGAGTTAATATCCATCGTTGATCGAGATGTGATATGTGGAGGAAGGAGAGGACCTATGGAATTTTGACACTCTGGGATATATGTGGAGAGGTGCGCTTGGGAAAGCCCTGAAACCCAAAGTCACGAAGGAAATCCGAACTGTTGATCATGAAAGGATACATGGCAACAGATCCTGCAGTCCGAAGGCTTGGCACTCCAAAAGAGTTGAGAGTGTGGACAATCCAGAACCCCCAAAGTCAGAGTTGTAGAGATCTTTTTGACTATCGAACTCATCCCTCGATTGATTTTCAACCACATGATCTCTGATATAGTAATTCTAATACAAAAAATACTAGGAAGGATATGGCCTGTGGTTTTGAGTCCTGGTCACCAGGGGAAGTGGTTTGAAGGGAGTTCCTATGAAGAATTAAATTTTTTATCGGATAAGGGATAACATGGAAGTGCTATATGATGCAAATTGATACATATATTTTCTTCATGAATTGAGAAGAAAAAGGACCGGTAGCATTGTTTGACAATTTTTGTTTATCATACGCTTATTTATAACAAAATGGTCATTTGCACATTTTTCAGAATTAAGCGGTTTAAACACATTAGTTCAGAATGCATACTCAAGAAATGGAAGAAGCAGAGGGAGATTCTAGCCATGATCAAGAGGGCAAGGGTCATAATATCAGAGTTGGCAATGAAGAGACATAATTTAACAAACACAAGGGAAGAGGGGAGAAGAAAACATTGATAAAAAATGTAAGAAGCCTAAAAATAAAAGTGCAGATATACAAAGAAGACAATGAGAGATTGATGAGAGAACAAAGTAAGATAAATGCTCGAGTGATGCGGATCTTAAATCAGTTGTAGAGGCAAATGAAGAGGGGATGAAACTCAAAACTAGAGGAAGAAGGGAGGTATCATGAAAGAATAGATGATCATGGAAGAGCTGGTTATTTAATAAGTGCTAGCGGAACTCATAGACATCACTCACCTCCCTACTCAACAAGGAATTTTTATGCATATGAAGATTCCATAAGTAGTCCAGAGGTTTGTCATGTTAGGCACCAAAGAATAAGACATGAATTGGACAGTTTTCAAGGAGAGTTGAGGAAGCTCAAGACACCATCCTTTGATGGTGAAAGAGAAAGGAAAGATGATGTTGAGGCATGGTTGCTTTGACCTAGGATATATCTTCAATTGCATAACTATTCATCAAACCTACAAGCCAAGATTCCCACATATCATTTACACGGGAAAGTCGCAATGTGGTGGGATCAACTAAAGCAAGTTTAACATATTAGTGATAAGAGGATCACTTGGAAGCAATTCAATAAGTACTTCCAGAAGGAGTACCTCTCAGAGCATTTCTATGACAAGAAAATGCAGGAGTTCTTTTAACTATGGCTTGGAAGCATGACTATGGCATAATATGAGAAGAAGTTATTGGGGTTGTTAAAGTATGTCGGGTTCATTAATGATGAGAAGGTGAAAATAGAGAGATTTATAAGTGGATTGCCAGCCTTCGATAAATAAAATATTAGGTATGCTGAGCCAAAGACCTTGACTGAGGCCATCAGGAAGGATAAATACTTGTATGAGCAAGGCCACGGAAGAGAATCCCTGTACAAATATTGGAAGGATAAGAATAAGGAGAAGTTTGATCAGAGGAGGAAATGATTCAAACCTCCCTTCAATAGGAATGAGCCTAATAGAAATCATCAAGATAAGTATGCTAAGAGTGAATCCAAGAAAGAACACTCCTTGGGAAAAATGAGAAGACCACCAATCCAATGTTGGGGATGAAAAGAAGATCACCTGTAAAAGGATTTACCACATAGAAGGAAATAGTGAATTCTATGCACAATGTCCAAGAGGCTACAATAGTCAAAGATATGGGAAGAATTTATGCATCTTTAGATGATCAACAAGAAGAGTACCAATCCAATGGGATCGAGGTGGAAGGTAAGATCATAAATCAACCTGTTAATATTTTAATTGATTTAGGAGCAAGTCATTGTTACATTGATCCTAAAATAGTGGATAGATTACATCTAGAGAAAAGTAAGCTTGAAAAATCAATTTTGGTTCAGTTAGGCACTGGAACCAAAAGGAGAGTCCATGATATGGTCAGAAGTTGTTCCATAAGTCTTAATGGTTTGAATACTAATGTTGATATGAATATCATACCCTTGGGGTCTTATGATATTCTAATTGGAATGGATTGGTTGGACTAGCATCATGTTGTCCTAGATTTTCATAGAAAGACATTTACCTATCTTTATGGAGATGGAAAACAGAACATTGTGAAAGGAGTTCCAACACCCATATTTATAAGGGAAATGCCAACCTTACAGCTGAAGAGATTTTTTAGAAAAGGATGTCAATTGTATGCAACTCATGTGGAAGACCCAGAAAATACAAAGGGGTGAAGCCTTGAATATTTCTGGGTATTACAAGAATTTGAATATGTATTCCAGGAAATACCAGGGTTGGCAGAAAGAAGGGAGATAGATTTCTCAATTGATTTAGTGTCAGGAGTTTCCCCGGTGTCAAAAACCATACATAATGAGCACAATAGAGTTAAAAGAATTACAAATGCAGTTGGAGGAATTGTTGAAGAAAGGGTACATACTTCCAAGTGTTTCACCTTCGGGAGAAACAATATTTTTTGTCAAAAAGAAGGATGGAACCTTGAGGTTATGTATTGAATTTCAACAACTGAATAAGTATAATATAAATAACAACTATACTCTACCCATAATTGATGACCTCTTTGATCAACTAAGAGGAGAAAAGATATTTTCAAAGATTGACCTGAGGTCAGGACACCATCACGTAAGGATCAAAGATGAGGACATTCATAAAACAACCCTTAGAACTAGGTATGGGCATTATGAATTTGTAGTGGTTTCATTTGGACTGACCAATGCACCAACTATATTTATGTTCTTAATGAATTTCATATTCAAAAATTATTTGGATAAGTGTGTCCTAGTATTATTGGATGACATACTTGTCTATTCCAAGTCTGAAGAGGAGCATGCACATCACTTAAGACTGGTATTGAAAGTGCTGAGAGAACATCAGTTGTCTGCCAAGTTGAGTAAGAGTTATTTTTATCAAAAGAACATCCATTACTTGGGACACATTATTTTAGAGCAAGGCATAGCAGTAGATACAAAGAATATTGAAGACATTAGAGGATGGCCAACAACTAGAAATGTGTCAGAAGTCAATACTTTTATGGGATTAGCTGGTTACTACAGAAGGTTTATAGTAGGGATCTCTAAGATTTTTCATCCCATCACTTCTTTGCAGAAGAAGGGAACTGAATTTGAATGGACACCTAAGTGTGAAGATAATTTTAATTTGTTGAGTAATTAATTACTAGTGCACCTGTACTAAGGATTGTTGACCCAAATGAAAGTTTTGTGGCATGTACAGAAGCATATAAGGAAGGAATTGGGGGATTCCTCACACAAAATGGACGTGTCATTGATTATGACTGCAAAAATATTAAGTAACATGAGAGGAACTATGCTACGCATGATTTGGAGCTTGTTGTCATTGTCCACGCCTTGAAGATATGGAGGCATTATCTCATGGGGAATAGATTTGAATTAAGGAAAGACCACATTAGCTTGAAGTATATTTTTGAACAACCAACCTTGAATGCCACGAAAACAAGATGGTTGGAATTTTTAAGTGATTATGACCTTGATATCAAGCATATCAAAGGAAAATAGAATAAACTTGTCGATGCACATAGTAGAAGAGTGCATCTCATGCATACTACTGCTGTGAGTATGCATTAGTCAAACTTGAAGAGAATAATTTTAGATGATTTTGTTACAGATCATCATTACTTAGAAATAAAGGAAATCTTACAACAAGGAGATGTACAACAAAAATTAAAGGAGTAAGAGATAAAGGAAGATGGATTACTTATGCATAAGAATATAATCTATTTTCCTAGTTCCGAAGAACTAAGGAATTTGGTATTGAAGGAAATGCATGATGTTCCTTATGCTGGATATCCTGGTTACTAGAAAAAAAATTACAGCAGTAAGAAGCCAATTCTTTTGTCCGAGAAAGAAAAATGATATTGTTGATTACATCGCTCGATGTATGGAATGTCATAAGATGAATGTTGAGCATAGGCACCCAATGGGTTTGTTGCAGCCATTACCAATCCCAGAGAAGAAATGGGAAGTCATAACCATTCATTTCATAATTAAATTACCCAGGACAACAAGACAACATGATTCAATCATGGTAGTGGTTGAAAAATCAACAAAGGATGTCCATTTTGTTCCTATAAAAATAACACATACAACTAATATTGCAGAGGTTTATATGAGGGAGATTGCTAGGTTGCATGGGATACCTAGGACAATTGTCTTGGATAGAGATACAAAGTTTACCTCCAATTTTTGGAGGGGATTGTTTAAAAGATTTGGTACAAAGCTAAAATTTAGCACAACATACCATCCATATTTAGATGGGAAAACAGAGAGGGCCAACTGAGTAATTGAAGATATGTTGAGAATGTATGTGATGAATACGCCATCTAAGTGGGAAGATTACTTACAGTTGGTTGAGTTTGCATATAATAATGGGTATCAAGCTTCATTGAGAATGAGCCCATTTGAAGCCCTGTATGGCAGGAAATGCAATACTCTAGTGAGTTGGGACAACCCAACAAATACAGTGGTACTTGGGTGAGAGTTGCTCAAGGATATGGAAGACCACATGGTTAAGATCAAGCAGAATTTAAAGGCATCTCAGGATAGACAAAAAGTTTATGAAAATATGAACATGACAACTAGAGAGAATTTAAAGTAGGAAAGCATGTGCTTCTGAATGTGAAGACCAAGAAAATCTCTTTGAAATTGGGTCTTTGTACAAAGTTGATAGCCAGATTCTGTGGTCCATTTGAAATATTGGACAGAATAGGGCCAGTTGCATACATGCTTGCATTGTCGACTTCCATGAATGTGCATAATGTATTTCATGTATCTTTTCTAAAGAAATATGTACATGATCCTAACCATATTATTGATTGACATCTAATTCAGGTAGAGACAGAGGGAGACTTTCAAGTCCAGTCAATGCAGGTATTGGAAAAAAATGTCAAAATCCCCCGGAATCGAGTTATAGAGTTGGTAAAATTTCAATGGACATGCTACAGTCCTAAAGATGCTACATGGGAGTATGAAGATTCCATGCGGGCAAAGTACCTGTAGCTTTTTGAATAAATTTTGAGATTTTGATCTCTATTTTGTATATGCACTGAAGACAATGCCAAAACAAGGGGGAGAGGATGTAACACTCCAGGTTTTGAGCCCCATATTAAATAATGTATTTTGTTAATTGTCAAGAGGCCAGAGGGCCCAAAGAATTAAAAGAGGCCAGTGTGCCTAAGAAATGTAATGTTTTGATTATTATTAATAATAAATACATCGTTGGTTGCTAGACAGACAAGGAATAGAGTTATACAGATCTATGATTCCATAAGCGAGGGGAATAAAGGGGCTACATGTTTATTTCCTATTTTGATTACCTTTTTGTCTAACGGAGCGGATTAGTTACATGAGCTTCTTGAGGAAGGCCAAGAGGTTCTTGATTCCCCACGAAATACTTAAACCTGCCCCTGGTCTGTTGGGGGGTTCGCTTATTCCCTCGTTCACTTGCTCACTGGTTCATTGGTTCACTCACTTACTCACCCATTCATTCATTACATTCTTACCTATCACTCATTCATCATTCACCATTCGTGTCTTGGCTTGGGGAGAGGGAAACAAACTACTGAAGAGTAGCCATGACATTGTTGGTTGTAGAGGTCACTGGTGTAATCCAACCATGACTTGAGGCCTACGTGTCTGAGATGCATTGGCATGCGCCCATATTTTCTGACGGGTGCGAGTCCTAAGAGTTCCAGCATGGATACTATGGGCCAGTTCCGTTGGAGGCCTAGAAGGAGAATGACTTCCTGAGGGACTTTGTTGTAGAGAAGGGTGGGGGTCCATTCTCTTGGGTGGTGCAGGCTGGGTAGAAGAGAGATAGCTATTTGGATTGCTACAAGTGCTCGGAAATCCTGTAGGAGCTTGAGCATTGTCTGGTTTGGAAAGCCAAGTAACACTTTCGAACCATCCTTGTGGATTCATAGCCCTTGCTCGGGGGTGATACTGTTGTTGATTTTTGGAACAATAGTGTCTATGGTTGGGTGGAACGTCATTGGTCTGCAGTCAGTTGATGTCTTCTTTTCTAAAGATAAGTTCTGTTTGTTATGATATTATTTACTCGTATATGAATGTATTTCGGTGTGTATTTATTTATCGTTTAATTAAATCTTTAGAATATACATGCTTACTAGTTATTGTTGTGCATGTCGCTAAATCTGTTAGTTTTCACATCCTTATTAATTTAAAAATGTGTTGATAAGAGAAAGAAATCCAAGAATGATCTTGAAAGTAACTTACTCCAATCAACATCCTTCACAAAACCAATAATTAAAAGAAAATATTTCTTAACTTACAATCTAAATACCAAACACGTGCATGAATCATGCATTTTATTACATGTTACAGCTGCAAAGAGTTATTGAATTTAGAGGGAAGGAAAAAGCTCATTTCAATTCCTATAACGGAGATGACCAAAAAGAAAAACTTTAAATTTCCATTAATAATCACCCAAGCCAAAAAGTGAATAACCTTTGAACGAGACATGCATTATGTTGAATCTCATTATTTTATTAATTTTCTTTTTCTTTTTATGTTCTTGTCCCATATTATTATGCCCAATGACATGCCAAAAATATGAGATAAATGAGATGGACTATGCACGTATGTCTTTTCATTTTTTAATAGAAAATTTTATGCACGTATTTGAAAGGAAAAAGGTGCACACATTCAGCATGTTTCAAATAGTTACATAAAAATAAAATTTAACAGGTCAAAGTTTTAATAAAATTGATTTAAACTTTTCACGTTATAATTTAAATGTTTTGTTTGTTTTTACTTTATATTGTTAATTTTCAATTCAATTTTATTATTTTGGTTTAGAAAGAATATGGAGCAAAATGGAGCTTAATCCTATTATTTGACAATCATATCTTTCAATTTAAAAATATTAATTTTCTAATTAAAACAAAACTTATGTATTGTATTTAGTCAAACATCAAAAGTGAGCAATATATGATATTATTAACTTTGTAAAAAATCCGTGTTTATCTCAAATTTAGAACCATTGGTTTGTCTCTAATCTTTTCATAAGATTCTTTTAACACACAAAATAAATTTGATATAAGTAAGCCTTAATGAAATTCTTTTGATAAAAATATGAAAACGACAAGTTTTTAAATAAAAGTTCAATGTTCATGAAAAATGATTCTCTATTGAAACCAAAATAGATTTGCTTGTTTCCACGATTTGATTTATGTTCTTTTAAGGAATATCATTTATTATAAAATATAATAAATATGATTTTTAAGTGAATTCTTTTTATTTTTCAAAGTGCTCAATTAAATCATTAATGTATTGAAGACAAACCTTGATGAAACATCATGATGAATCAATTTCCACCAAATGCAAGAATGTAATTAATTTTAATAAGTTCATATCAGCATGCACACCATGTCAAAAATAAAAAATAAAACTTAAAAGGCACAACCATTATTCATGTCAAAAAATGTGAAAAACAACTTAATTTCATGATGCAACAATTCCATCATCTAAATCATAATCATTAAGCTAGTTAATGGAGTTTCACTAATGATTTTGTTTCCACAACATTACATCAACAAAATATCATGCCATACAAATAATGTCAAAATAATTGATGAAAACCAAATAATGAATATAGGAAAAACTAACAAACCATTTCTTGAATTCAGGAAAAATTAAATGAAATGCAATTGTAGCTAATAAAATTTTAATGGGGACCCATTTATTTTTGTAAAAAAATTATAGGAGCTGTTGAGGCCTCAACACATACCTGTAGGGTGATGTTTGATAGCCCATAGCTATGGGATATATATGTTATCCTCTACAAAAAAAAAAAAGTACCAATTGGTCAAGGGTGGCAAGGAATATCTCATCAAAGAACATCAAGTGAGAGAGAGAATAAATCCTCTAGTAGCAAAATAAGGGAAGAGAAGGAGGAAACAAGCAAGCTTCATCAATAATGGAATGGTGAATATGTAGAAGAAAACAAGGCCTTGTGCTTTTTTCTCCTTAATGCTCAACATTTTGGGGACCAATATCCTTCAAATAGAGAGGTGTGATCAAAATTTGATATTAGACAAACCTTTTATAAATATTATAATAAACATGAAACATTTTGTTTTACTTTAGTTTTTAGTTTCTCTTTTTTAGAAAGTTGGAAGTAAAAGTGAAGATGGTTGGTCTTCCAAAGGAATTTCATTAAAAAATTAAGATTGTAGTGAAGAAGGAAATGAAAGAGAGGTAAGGAGAATTTGAAAAAAATAGTTAAATAAATGAAAAATTAAAGGAAACAACTTGCTCAAACTTTAGTGGATGAAGGAATCAAGGATCTTGTCCACATTGAGTTAAGGTATATCTAAACCATGGTCATATATAATTTGGTGTTGGAATTGAGTAACAATAAATAGTTTATGTATGTCTCACTCCTCTATAATATTCTTCCGAGCTTATTAAGAGATCTAATAAATTTTGTTTCCAAGGTAGTTTGTTGTCTCTAAGATTTAATGTTGTCTAAATGAGTTTCACTCCATTCATGTCTAGTTTAGGAAATTTATTGTTCTTTCAAATTATAGTCTACAATGTCTTTCTTTGTTTGGAAGATTGTGCTTAGCGAGATATCGTTCCAAATGATAAATCTAAAATTTTGTGGTTTATTTTCTATTCTTGCTGTTAGAGAAGTTGTGTTAACTCTAGATGTCCTATTGTTGTGTGGACACGTCATTAAAATCATGATTTCTTTCGATCCTAGCTCATGGGATGCTTATACATTTATACATGTTGCAGTTGGACCAAGGAGGAATGCGCTCACTCTTTATCCCATTTTCCTTTCAGGTATATATATTTTTTTTGGTTGGAAATGGAATTTCATTGGAAAATCTGGAGTTGCAATATTATTTCCATTTGAAAGATATCATAAGAGTTAGCTCGGAATTAACTAGAACTCTCACCATACAAATGTTATCTTTTTTTTAATTGGGCAATTAGTTTTCTTGGCACTATACAACAAGTCGTCCCTCTACACTGCGCAAATCGGCTACACCCTATCTTATTCTGAATGCCCAAGCTCGTGAAATGCAGAGCTGCAATGAATTCTCTCGGAATGGGGATCATGTGTTGACATAGCATTTTATCTCATTGATTTGAGGACGATCGATTTACTATTTCCTGTAGCACTTGCCACACACCTGCTATATGATATATTCTTTCATTTTGTCTCTGCACATTTTGAAGAAGTACGGGTTTGAGGGAAGAAGCAAAAAAAGATGAACTCTAGAACTTCCTACCGATTCACTTCTTCTACTGTATATTTTCTGTGACTTTTGGAGCATGTACCGTGAATGGTACTGGAGCATACTTCTTATACCAATGCACACTCTAGCAATAACCCCCTTATTTGTTAGTATCCTGCCCCAAAGAAAGCTTTTGTACCGCAAAATCAAGGTGGCACATGGTTGTATAGTTTAGGGAATTAATCTTGGACCCTTTTCTTTTAATATTCCCTCATCTTTTGAACCGCAATCTAAAGGAAATCACATATTTGGGTAGATCCAAGAGTTTAAATCCAATTATACAATGAGCCATAATCAAGATCAGAAATGGATATGCCATATGCCCACTATTTAAGGATCATAGATGTCCTATAAAATCATCTAATTTATCTCTAACATATTTGATGTTGTTGACACTATACAACATTGATATCTCAGCCATAATATAATATGTAGAAGGGAGTGAAGTGAAATAATCATCTAATTTATCTCTAACATATTTGATGCTGTTGACACTACACAACATTGATATCTCAGCCATAATATAATATGTAGAAGGGAGTGAAGTGAAATAAAGTGAAGACACTTTCTAAACATCACACTGCATTTCTATACAAATTTCCAAACATAACTAAATAGTAGTTTTATTTTAAGTAAGACATGCCTAGAATGGTTCCAACGCCAACATATGTATCATGATGGATTTCCTCACCATCCTTAATGATGATTAACTCATTGGCATCCTAGGTTTGTTACACATTGGGAAAATTAAAATCTTAAAATTCCTACCGATTTACGTAAAATCTAAAATCTCATTTCAATAGCACTTCAAAATCATTTATCAATTATTTCCATATTCCATTTTGAGTTATTAAAAACGTGTGCATCTTTCTACATATCAAGAATGTAGATGCATTATAAAAATTAGTTTTCCTATGACCTTTATATTGCATCCATATTCCATTTTGACTTATTAAAAACGTGTGCATCTTTCTACATGTCAAGAATGTAGATGCATTATAAAAAATTAGTTTTCCTATGACCTTTATATTGCATTTGAATTTTTTTGTTGTATAGAAACATGCCTGCACTATTTGTATATAATGACAAAGAATTCAAACATCCCCATATCACTTTTCCCAAAAAAACGCGTTAAAAAATGTAAAACAACAATCGAAAGTTTTTCAACCAAATAATTATTTATCATGCATTATTTGTTTCAAACATTCTCATATGACTTTTTCCAAAAAGTCTTTAAAAATGTAAAACAATCCTGAATGGTGGTTAGGAATACTTTTTATCCAAATAATTTTATAGCATTTAGTGCATGATTGAAAAATAATTGTTTTCAATATATTAACATCAATTTATATTGCTAAAAGGGGTTGGATTTAATGGTGGAAAGAGAGGAGTTTTTCACCATTGGGCAAGGTTCAATTTCCGTGAGGGCTTTACCTAGAGCTATGGGGATACCTTGAGGTAGTTTTCGAATGTGTGGTTGCACCCAGAGATACTATATTAAATGGTATCGTGACTCGTGCACACATAAGTGGATCAAAGCCCACCCCCATGTCCTTCATATTTATAAGTCCTTGAGGTGTAGGACAGTAGGCGATGGAGTGTGTTGTTAAAGCACCCCGTGATGTTAAAGTCACTAGTTGGAAACCTGTGGGGACAAAAGAAAAATCCAACCATGTTAAGGGTTTGTGTGGCTTAGGCTGGGTACGATCTCTGGGTGATTTTGACGTCTTAGATGCCCCTGAGTCGCGATTTCTTAGCCACATGTTAATTCCACATGTCACAGACAAACTAACAAAAAAAAAACATCAATCTATATCATTTAGTGTATCAACATCAATCTATATCGTTTAGTAAATGATTGAAAAATAATTTTCTTCAATATATCCACATCAATCCTTGTGATAACATGAAACTTATGTAATCGAGCAATAATAGTTCATAATATCCAAGATAAGGAAAGCTTAGGCATGGTGAATAAGAGGCATTAAAGGAGTAACACTTAAATTCTAATGACAACCAATGCCATGGTTATTCCTACCAATTCACATAAAGAATAGTGCATGTATTCAACAAAGGTCCCCTCAACCAATTTCATGGTTATTCCTACCAGTTCACATCAAGAATAGTGCATGTATTCAACAAAAACAACTCCTAAAATTTCTCCTTGATAATCAAATTGTAGGTGTTTATATAGGCATTTCAATTCTAACATCAATTCAACCTCAAATGACTATTAACTATCAACCACATGATGCAGTGAAATCTCTTTAGGGATTTTGTAATTATACAAATTGAACTTAGAGAAGTAACAATTGTAAATACTTGTGGTGAAGATATTCATAGAGTCCAACCTCTCATTAAAAAGGTAGATCTTCATAAGACCACCGAGGAGAATGTCCATTTATGGCCATTTTTTTTTAATGAAGGGATATAATTTCTTAGTAAACTAGCCTCATAGTGATATGCATTTTCTTAACTCCATTTTCACATTGTAATGATTCTTAACATTATATTAATTTTTTTAATTACATATTATTTTGTATTAATGTGCTAATGTACTTAGCATTGTTGTGAATTTTGTTAATTCAATAATTCATTTTAGATCTTTTTATTACTCATTTATAAATGCCATGATATCACCATGATAGGTTGAAGACTCTAATATGATGATTACATCACACATATTATGATGTTCATCATCTTCTATTGACATTTACTTACTCTACAATTCAATGTTACCTTGCACCTAATTTTTCAATGTTACCTTGAACCTAATTTTGGATATGCAGTTTGTACATATCAACAATACCTTTGTTAGTATCATAAATATATTTTTACTCACTCTCATACATCCTTATATATTCATATTTCATTAAAAAAAAAAAATTAATTTGATTATATATATATATATATATATATATAAAACATCTTCATATATTTATATTTCATCTTCATATATATATATACTCTGATAATATATATATATATATATATATATATATATATATATATAATAACTATATTTATGAATTTTGTGTGGATTAAATCCATGTATCAATACTTTAAGTTCTCATATTATTATTAACTCCACAGTAATCGACCTCAGCCTCTCAAACTTCGAGGTCGTGACCATGTAGGGACTACTTGTGTGGTTTCAAACTTCCACTCCAGTCACGCGTTAATGTAGTTAACACCAACTGTAAGGATAGTCCCCTTTAACTTGGAGTTGCATTTAATTACACACTATGTTACCTTCTTTTTTGGGATTACAATCAGATTTAGCATCATTATTAATCCAACTGTGGTAAAAGACAGTACTAGAAACACTTTTTATTCATGCTTGTAAATCTGAGATTACCCCTTTACTCTCGTTCAGTGTGTCAATTCAATTGGGTGAAGCGTTGATCCGACGATCCTCCCTCTATGTTCAACCGAGGGTTTGTAAATTTTATTGCTCATGTTTGCAGAGTTATACTTGCTTCAGATAGAAGAATTTCCATGCTTCCAGGTTGTAATAATGTGAATCTCTGGTGTCTAACTCATACACCATAGAAATTTCGTCCTGGGTTTGTGATAAGGTTCGTTCTTCTTATCACTACTATTGTTGCTAGTATAGGCGAAGATGATTTCATTCATGGCATGGAAGCCATCCTTGTTGTTAACAAGGGTCAACACTACGTATAGCGAAAGTAACATCGTTACTTCCTAACCCTCGTTTAATTTTGTGTAAGTTCATGGCGTCAATATATAAGTCACTGTTATATTTGTTACATAGGAAAGATTCCAATGATGTGCCAAATGGAAACCATAGACCCATCAAAGGGTTTTGTCCACCGCTTGTTACAAACCAACACGTAACTGCTTAACTTTGTATTCAAAGGATTTCTCTGGTAATATATCGTGATTATCTCTCTATCTGTGTTTTTAATTGTATATATGGTTTGTTGCAGGGAAATACTCAACACCCTCTAGGTTGCAACTCAAGAGCAATGAGGAGAAGGTCTATCCAATTCTTAAGAGAACTCATAAGCGTGGTTACAAAGATTTTGGGATGACTGACATCTAGAGGTGGATTCTCATTACTCAGGTAGAATGCAGAGGTAACGAAGTATTTACATCATCTCTTTTCTCCACGGACTTGTGACCGTGCTACATCCATACAAGTTATTACTTGGTTACTCTAACTGTCTCTAGAAGTTGGTTATGCTTCTATAGTATGTAACAAATTATAGTAAAGCTTAAGAATATAGTGTTTTTTCTTATCACTCAAGTTCACTCCCTGCTACACGACAGGGTTTTTAGGGTTAATATTATTTAATTTTTTTGCTTAAATGATTTACCATAGCCTCCTCCATGAGGTTGATGGATACACAAAATGTTTTCTTTATAGCCATATTCATACTTTCCCTTGTATATTTGTTTATCAACAGTCGATTCTTTCTCGACTTTCAAAGACGGGGTTACGCTTTAGTGAGTTCTTTGTTACAACCATGAGCGTCATAAAATTTTATCTTTTGTTCAAAAGAAACATAACATTCTTTCTCTGGTTTATCTTTACGTATATAAATAACCCGACTAGGGTTTCTGTGTTAATCATCATGGTTTTGTTTCAAGAATTCTTTTATCGTCAACCCATATGCTATGATAACAAAAGCTAAGAACTACCATTGTTAATGGCTCTGGCTTAAAATAGAGAAAAATGTTGACTCTTTTTGTTTGTATTCTGAACATTGCTGAGCATTGTGTCTTATAGGATTTTTATTTTAATATTTTAATTTATCTACTGCATTTAAATAAATAATAAATATCACCTTGAAAAGAAGAAATGGGAATACTTATCGTTTCTTTGTTCATAAATGAATGCTCCTAGTTAATATCATTTCATGGTTTTTTGGTTTATTGTTATGTCCATTATCGGTATTCTTTTTTAGTAGAAAATATTACACTAGTGTTCTTTACTTGCTATCCACAAATACCATAATTAACTAAACACAAATTATTTCTTTACTTGTTATAGAAAGTTAATATACAAATGTACACTCTTGTAATTATTAATATTCATTGGTAGTATAAATATAATAAAAGATAGGAAATGAAATATATAACAGTTAAGTTACGTTCTCCTTTCACCCAAAGTCTAATTCATTATTCCATAGGGATTGGAAATTTCAATATTCTTTTTCGAGATAAACTAGAATTTGACTATTTCTTAGAACCATCAAGCTCACTGAGAGTCACAATTACTCATCAAGTTAGCCTCATCCCTAACCCTAGGGAATCTTCTTGGCCTAACTTTGTTTTATCTTGTTCCCTCACATCCCACATCTTTGGGAGTAGGTTTACACTTTTCCTCATGGACAATATTTACTTCGGTGGTTTTTATCCATTTTCACCCTCCCATGGAATAATAAATTACTCTTTTGTAATTAAATACTCTAATCATTTTGTCTCAAGTAAAATAAAATAAATTAAAAATAATATTTACAAAAATACTTCTCATCATGCAAGTTTATTATGATATAATGTTAGCTTATGTATTTTCTCAAGAAAAAAACTTCCTCCATAGAAATAACCCAAAATTAAAATTATTCAAATGGTTTTAAATGGAGGGACATTACATCCCTCCCTCTTTGAAATGAACACCATCCTCGGTGTTCCTATATGAGCATCTAATCTTTGGAACATAAATGCATAATATTTCCTCATAGCTTCTTCCATTTCCACATGACCTCCTTAGGGATATAGTGTCTCCACTGTACTTGAACTTGAGAGATGGCTTTGTTCCGTAGTATAGTTTTCTTATTTTTGTTGAGAGATGGCTCTATTCTACAGTATAGTTTGCTTCTTTTCGAGAATGTGTAGCGGTTCCACCTGGAACTGACCTTGTGGTTCCACCTAGATCGCATTCCAATTAAGAATATGAGTTACGTCATGCATATATTTCTTTAGAAATGGAACATGAAATACATGTTGTACTTTGAAATTGGCTAGTAGTGCAAGTTGGTAGGCTATTGGTCCTACTCTCGCAAGTACTTAAAAAGTCCCACAATACCATGGTGACAACTAATAACTTTTACCAAGCTTAAATTAATTGTTTATGGGTTTTAATAGGAAGTACAAATTGTATCCAACATTGAATTTTGCATGTATCCCCTTTAAATATGCATATCTCTTATGTCTATCGTGTGCACTTTTCAAGTTCAGATTTTGTTATTGAACATTTGTTTCCATTTATTTTACTATATCTGATCCTAGAATGATTCTTTCAATTGGGTTGTCCCAATTTATCGGGGTTAAACACCTTCTATTGTACAACACTTTAAAATGACACATTTTTAAGGAATAATGATAACAATTATTTTATGCAAACTTGACCAAATGAAGATAATCATCCCACTTTGTGGGGCAGTCCATTGCATACATCTGCGACATATCCTCTACAATGTGGTTAGTCTTTTCTGTTTGACTGCCAATTTGAGGATGATATGTGGTGTTAAAACTAAATTTAGTATCCAAACCATTGAATAAGGTTTTCCATAAATTGGAGGTAAACTTTGTATCCCTATATGAGATGATTCTTTTAGGTAAACCATGCATTCTGAAAATTTCTTTCATCAAAATATCTACAATATTTATAGCCTTGTGAGTAGATTTTACCAGAATAAAGTGTGGAACTTTCATAATTTTTTCTATTACTAACATTATAGAGTCAATATGCTACCTAGTTATAGGTAGTCGTGTAATGAACTCCATACTAATTACTTCCCACTTCCATTCTAGAATGGGTATGGGAAACAATAATCCACCTCAGTGACAGTTCTTAGCCTTAACTTGTTGGAAATATAGACACCTGACAAATTATTCACCTACCACTCTTTTCATTCCAGGAAAAAAATATTCTTTCTATAAATTTGTTATTGTCTTTTCAAAATCTTGATGATCATAATAAGGTCTCTTATGTAGTTTCAATAATATTAAATCCTTCAATTATCTGTTATTTCAAACATAAAATATTTTTTTGTACATAACCAAACCTTCGTGACTGCAACTAAAATTTGATTCTTCCTCAACTGACTTATTCTTTTGACAATTTTCTTGAATTTTCCTGTAATTCTCATCTTTTGTTGCTAGAATTTTATGTTTCAGATCAGATTGTACATTGTTGCTCAAAATTGCATTTAATTTCTTGCTAAGTGCATCATTTGTTTTATTTTCTTTTCCTTTTATATGTGTTATCTCAAAATCGTACTCACATAGGAAAAATAAGAATATTTCTTGTCTTGTGTTTAGATTCGGCTGATCAAAGAAATATTTAAGGTTGATATTGTCATTTTTAACATAAATTTGCTACCCAACATGTAATGTCACCACATATTTAAAGCATGCACGATAGTAGTTAATTCCATGTCATGTATTGCATAATTGTTTTCATCAGGTTTCAATTTCCATGACTCATAAGCAATTACATAATGATCATGTAACAATACACCTCACAATCCTTATAATGAAGCATCTATGGATACCACAAAGTCTTTATGTGGATCATCTATCTTTATAATAGGTGTTGTTGTCAGTAACTATTTTAACTTTTCGAATCTCTTTTGATATCTCTCGGTCTATTTAAATCTAATTCCCTTTTTTTGTAAACAAGTTACTGGATAAGCAAGTTTTGAAAACCCTTCAATAAAACTATGACAATACTGTGTGATACCCATAAAGGATTGAACATCTAAGACATCCTTTGGTACCAACAAGTCTACAATTTCTTTGACCTTTCTAATGTAAACTAAAATCCCTTCTCCTAAAATCACATGTCCTAAATAGTACACTTTATGTTGATAAAATTCACATTTACTAAACTTTGCATATAGTTTATGTTCTCTAAGTATTTCTAGAACCAATCTTAAGTGTTATTCATGCTCTTCTCTAGTATTTGAATAAATAAATATGTTATTAATGAACACAACCACAAACATGTCTAAATATTTTCTTAACACATTGTTCCTTAAGCACATAAATGTCGCAGATGCATTAGTTAAACCAAAGGATACCACTACAAAATCATAGTGTCTATAGCTGGTTCGAAAAATAGTATTTTGAATGTCTTTGTATTTTATCTTAACCTGATGGTATCATGACCACAAATCTATCTTCAAAAATATTTTAGCCTCACCGACTTGATTAAAAAAGTATTCAGTTTAGGGTAAAGGATACTTTTTTTTAATCATCATCTTACTTAGCTTCATGTAATCAATGCACAACCTAAAAGTTCCATCCTTATTTTTTAAAAACAAGATTGGTTCTCCCCACAAAGACACACTAGGTATAATGTATTATTTACCCATCATCTCCTAAAACTGCATTTTAAGTTCAATCAACTCTGGAGTACTCATCATGTAAGGTGCTTTAAATGCCTATGCATATCTAGGTATTAAATCTATTGTAAAATCTATGTCCCTTCTAGAAGGTAAGGGTGAAATCACGGAGGTGGGTAACACTTTCATGACAATCTGATCTCAAAAATTTTGAAAAACGTTTTTTCGGTCGAAAGAAACATTTTTCGGCCGAAAAGTGGAACGTCAAATCAAACGGTATAGTGAACGCACCCTTGATTTGTGTGTAAAAATTTAATCGGACGTATTTTTTCCATCCGACAATATGTTTTCGGCTGAAAGATATTCCAGCCGAAACATTATTTTGTCCAAAATATTATTTGCCTAAACAATCTTTCGACCGAAAGAATGTTTCAGCCGAAAGAATGTTTCAGCCGAAAGAATGTTTATATATCAACCACACATTAGTATTGTACCGTTTTTTTAAGATCTTTGTGTTTGTGATAGTGATTGATTGTGAGTGTTCCTGTGTTTATGATAATGAGTGATTGTGAGCGTTGGCACGAACGTTGGGTTGGAACAAAGGTCATGTTGGCCGGAGTTCCTATGGGTGGTTGGGCTATTGTGTTGGTGGGCTATCGGCGGGCTGATCTTTAGGTAAGTTCACTATAAATTTTAGTTTTAAATTTAATTTTTAATTTTTAATTTGTAATTACAAATTTAGTTTTTTATTTTAAATTAAAATTTAGTTTATGTGGCAGCCCTTGCGGGCAAGCCATGGGCACGCCAATGTCTTAGCCACAAGGCTGCATCCCCGTAGCCAAGACACATTCCAGTGGATTGTGACTTGGTCGCAGGGGATCCATCCCTATGGCCAAGCCATGGGAACATCAACGACTTGTCCACAGGACTGGCCCCCTGCGGCCAAGTCACAGTCCATTGGATTGTGACTTGGCTGCAGAGGGTTAGGCCTACGGCCAAGCCATGGGCGCGCCAACGGTTTGGCCACAAGGTTTCCCCCCCACGACCAAGTCACAGTCCACTGGACTATGACTTGGCTGTGGGGTCCTAGCCCTATGGCCAAGTCGTGGGCACGCCAACAACTTGGCCATAGGATTGACCCCCCGAGGCCAATTCACAGTCCATTGGACTGTTACTTGGTCGTGGGGGCCCAACCCTGTGGCCATGTCGTTGGCGGGCAAATCCACTACCACTTTCCGCTTCAACCCTCTATTCTTAACCATTATGAACCTCGAACAATAAGAATAAATGGATTTTTATAAGATTTTATTATTAGATTTATTATTCTGTACACAATTTATTAGATTTCATTATTATTTTGTACTTAATTTATTAGATTTCATTTATTTTTTATAAGATTTTATGTATATTGGTTGGTTTTAATGAAAGTATTGTTCTTATTTTTGTTCCCAAAAGTACAATGTTACTTAGTATATGCAAATTCATGATATAAATTTTTATTAGGTAGTTAATTTTTAACATATACACATTCTCTTATTTAAATTTAAAGGTAATTTTTTTATGTAACAAATTGTAATTTTTTTTATGACTTTTTGTTTAAAAAAATTATATAATTTATTACACCATAGTCATAGTCATTACAAGTGGAAAATAAAGAGAAGTTATAAAATGTTATATAAGTTTTTATATATTTTATACAAATTAATTAGAATTATAAATCAATAGATTGTGTTTACATAAACCTTTAGGATGTGTAAGATAATGAAATTTTATGCAAATTCAAACTCTAAAATAAGTTGTTCTACAGAAAAAGAAATTCCAAATATAGAATTGAAGCCTTTATAGAATTCACAATTACAAGTGAGATAAAGGATGAGAATGATGAAGGAGATACGAGGAATGAACATCTCAAGAAAGGTGTCCCAAAGAAATCCATTACTTTAGAAAGATTATCTAAACAATTAAAGTAATTTAATAACTATGGCTATAAAGTAATTGCGTTTCAAATTAGTAATATGTTCTTTTTAAAAAAATTAATGTTAATATTCAAATCCCATAAAATATTCCTTATATGTCTTTATATTCAAATTCGAAATAAATACATAGGAATGTACAATTTGGAGAAATGAAGAGAATGCTAATAAAAATGGTTCCATTAATTCCTAATTATCACAAGTGTGAATAATTACCACATCTATGACCTATGTATGCATGGAAGACATATGTACCACATCTATTACTTATGTGAACATGAAACATAAATCAATAGATCATGTTTACAAAAGTCTCTAGGATAACCAAAGGAATAAAATTTCACACAAATTCAAATTCGAGAGTAAATTTTCCTACACAAACAAGAAGCTCAAAAGTAGTGTGGAAGTCTTCATAACATGTGCAACTAGAAGAACCATACAGGATGGGAATGAAAAATGTATATCCCAAATTTGTAATTTTTTCTTTCGAATTCTAAATATAAATATTCCAATTCTAAACAACATTCCCTCGAAGGCCTTATAGTGGAAATTTAAAAAGGATTTTATAAGGAAGTACAATAAATTATATGGAAAAAAAATTCATTAATTGATTATTATTAAATGTTTAAGAATGTACAGTCATTATTACTTGTAAATCCATGCTATATCCATTTACACAAACCTATATAGTCTCGATCTAGCAAGAACTTCATGTACATCAGTAGTAGATATTGCACTTTACATATCAAAATTACATATAGATAATGAACTTAGATATCGATCCTATCCTCATTTTCATATTTAAGAGTAAAATTTACATCACTATAAAGTGTTCAAGAAAATACAAAAAAAAAAATCAAAACACTAATCATACCCACAACCCTTTTTAACTAGCCAAAATTTATTTTCTCACAAGTTTGTACCTTATAAACTTGTACATTATACCTAGGATAAACCCATTGTAAATTGAATTGGCATGCCTAAATTTGATTTTCATTTACATGATATTAATATGTAAAGATATTATTGAACTCAATATGGACCCCTTAAATTTGGTAAATTCAAATAACTTCAAAATTATTTAAAAAAGAAAGTCAAAACTATCAATGCACATATCCAATATTTAAAAAATAAACAAAAAGAGTCAATCAAAAGAATGAAAATATATGGGAAGTAGATTCATTTGCATAAATGTGCAACCTAAAAGAAAATAAACTAAATTTCAAAATTATACTCAATAACAAGCTTAAGAATCGATTAAATAATTAATATTTATTAAGAAATAATTATAGGATGAGGAGTTAATTCTCAAAATTACGCTGAATAACTATATAAAGAATTTATTTAATAATTGATATAGATAAGATAAATTTGCGGGGAAGTGGAGAAGCCCAATAATAGTCATACTACATTGTTGTTACTACCTCTACTCATTTTGAAATCATAGAATTCAAAATGACAACCATTGTAACTTAGCATCCCAAAAATTTAAAATAATCTAAATTTTTGAAAAGATCAAAATTTCATTTTGTCCAGGTGAAAATAAATTCATTTTTAATGAGGTGAAAAAATATGTTGTGATAGGTGATACACCAAGAGCCACATAGAAGGAATGTCCATACACATCTAAGTTTTTTTTAATGAAAAGGAAAAGAGATGAAAGCTATCTTGCAAAATGACGCCAACCCCCACTCTCTCAGCAGGCGGTCGCTCCACCAGGACCTTCTTTTTCTCACGGGCCCGAAGAGTCCACGCTCTTCCAACTCCCTGAAGGGAGCTTTAACACCCACAGTCTTCTCGACTATCTCCCTTTCGCGTATCGGGAGATCGGGGCTCGCGAAGTCGCGAGGTTTGCAATACTGTCGTCATGCAATCAACCCCGAAAACCCGATCCCCGATGGTCAACAGTCAACCTCGGGGTTTTTTTCCTCTAAATACCGAGCCCTTACGCTTCAAATCCCCGAGTACCGAATTACCGATTCCCGGTATGGACCCACCGGTCCTCCACTTGCTCCCGGGGTCCCACGCTGCCACGTCACGTCGGGATTTCGTGGCTCGCGGATCCGCGACTCCAAGGTTCCTGCTGCTGGAACTCCCGAATGCCGGAACTCCGATGTGTCGGATTTGTGCCACCTGTCCCTCCGAAATCAACGGCTCCGATCAAATCGGGGGATCGCACTTCGCGATTCCTACGTGCATGAAACCTTTGCACTCGCCAACCCCGATTTGCCGATATGCTATGGCCACCGATTCCTGCCTGCACTCAAGGTTTAAACCCTTCGCAGCTCCTCCACTATCAACGGTAAGAATGGAGTTCAGAGTTTTCTTCAACTCAAACTCTTTCAAGAGGTTCTTCGAACACGCTCCTTGTGCTCGGTTTTCAACCACTTCTGAAAGTGTTGAAGTCTCCTGAGTCCCGTGCGTCCACACTCACAACAGGTTCAACTCTCTCCTTCTCTGACCGGTTACTGAGACTCCTATCCAACCTGCACTCTCCTGCACGGCTTGAACAATTCCAACTTACTCTGGGAAAAACGAGAACAACCTTTCAGCTACTTGGCCTCCTCGACGCACTCTATGCGGAGGAATTCAACTGCACTCTATGCAGGAATCTCCTGGCTCAAGCAGAGAAACAATTGAAACTCATTCTCTCAGGTTCCTAACCTGATATGCAATCACATAAGCAGCATATAACAAATAAGCATAGAAAGAAGCAAACATGCACAAGCATAAATTCAGCAACACACAGAGGTCAAACGCGTCCATGGAATTGAATCAGGGTTCTTCCTATTAATTCAATAACTGTACATGGAGGGTTCTTTACAAGCTCTCTACTCTGCTCTCCTCTTCTCTCTCTATGAATGAATCAGAATAATACAATGATACACGGGAGGGTGTATATACTCCGTTTCCCTCTCAAATGGTGACTGTCTAATCTACAGTTAATTATCCTATCTACTTGCATTAAAACTAAATAAATGCCTCATCTACCTAAGGACGAGAGCTTATCCTCTCAAGGTCCATTACATATATAAAGTGCGCTTCATCAGATCAACCCATTTAATGTTTGGCGAAGCCATATATCAAGAACGGTTCAAAATTTAAATGCCGGCGCTTCCCAGCTGTTCCCTTTTCTTTCTCGCGCTGGCTCGCTTGATTGAGTGAGCGATGCTCCTGCATCATACTCCTCGGCTCAAAAGATTTCATGGGATCCTGCTCATGAGTTCCTGCACAGTCTGCCCATGCTTCAAAATTTCTGCTTCTGTCTCCCAGCTGGCA
>ML779881.1:459641-492997 GCA_009831015.1 Picea engelmannii | reverse complement strand
CAGCCTCGGCCGTCCACTGAAAAATCTTATGCCGCTTTTTCACAGTATCCATCATCGCGGCACTGATTCCGCTGAAATTTCGGATGAACTTCCGATAGAAGCTCGCCAAACCATGAAAGCTCCTTACTTCGAAAACATTCCTCAGCGATGGCCACTTCCTGATCACATCCACCTTCTCAGGATCCATCCTTAATTCATTTGCCGAAATAACGAACCCCAGATATATGAGTTCCGTCTGCATGAACGAGCATTTTTTCAAATTGATCAGTAGCTTCTCCTGCTGTAGTCTTCTCATCACCGTGGCCAGATGCTTCAAATGCTCTTCCTTGGTTTCACTGAAAATCAGTATATCATCCAGGTATACCACCACAAATTTGCCAATGAACTCTCGCAGGACTTCATTCATCAGTCTCATAAAAGTTTTGGGTGCATTTGTCAAGCCAAACGGCATGACTAGCCATTCATACAAACCCTCGTTTGTCTTGAATGTCATTTTCCACTCATCTCCCTCTCTCATCCGGATCTGGTGGTATCCTCTCTTGAGATCTATCTTGGAGAAATAATTTGCTCCACTCAGGAAATCCATCAAGTCGTCCATTCTCGGCAATGGGAACCTGTACCTGATGGTGATCTTGTTGATCGCCCTCGAGTCTGTACACATCCTCCAGCCTCCATCCTTCTTTGGACTCAGCACCGTTGGAACGACACATGGACTCAGACTTTCCCTGACTAGTTCTTTATCCTGCAGATCCTGAACCTGTCTCTTGACCTCCTCGTTCTCCTGAGGTGTCAACCTATACGCCGCCTTATTCGGCAAACTCGCCCCTGGAATAAGGTCGATATGATGACTTATACTCCTCATTGGTGGCAACGAACGAGGTAGTTCGTCCACGATGATATCAACGAACTCTCCAAGCAGTTCCTGAATCTCATCCGGTAAGTCATCCACTCTTGTGCTTGTCAAGACAACCCTCGGCTTCCTGACAATAAGGAATTGTGGATCTTCATCCTTCTCCAACTCTGTGAGAAGTTCCTTTCCACTCATGAGAAGTATCGTATTGCTAACTTCTGGTTTCACTTCTTTATCTTTTATCGGCAACAGTTTATGATATCTCCCACCCTTCTCCAAGGTGTATGTGTTCATCCTCCCATCATGAACAACATTCCTATCATACTGCCATGGTCTACCCAACATCATGTGGCATACGTCCATGGGAATGACGTCACACAAGATATCGTCATGATAATTCCCAATTTTAAATTTGACTAAGCACTGTTTAGTGACACTTACCCGGTGTCCTTTCTGTAGCCACGAGACCTTATATGGACTCGGGTGCTTAGTTGTCTCCAGCTCCAGCTTTCGACCATCTCAGTTGCAACGAGGTTATCAGTGCTCCCGCTGTCAATGATGACCTTGCATTTTCTGTCCTTAGCTGTGCAAGCTGTCCTGAACAGTCTGCTTCTTTGTACTGAGTTGTCCACCTCCTTCTCAGGTGTCAAGAGAATTTTATGCATTCCAAGCGATCTTCTGCCGTCTGCATCCTCGCCCTCAACATCACGCCTCTGCTGCGCCTCAACAATGTGAGATTTTCCTCCATCCACTTTCCTCTCTGGATAGTCCACGGCTTTATGACCGTCTTTACCACATGTGAAACATGTGATAACTCCTCCTCAACCTCTTCCTCTACCTCGGGTACGAGGAAATGCATTTACATCAGCATAATCCCCTTGTTGATCCGGTTGCTGCCTCCTCGGCTCAAAATTCTGCTGCCTCTGTTGTGAGGTTCCACCTCTGTCAGCTCTACCCTGAGGTCTTTTCCAATCCTCCTTGGGCTTCTGTGTTCGTTCCTGAACAACAGCCTTTCCCCGTGGCTGGCTTCTGCCTCAGCCTTGCTGACCCTGCTTGTGGCTCAATTTTTCTTCAGCCTTCAGAGCCATCTGATACGCATCCTCAACTGTACGGATGGTCAGCATGCTCAGCTCATCCTGAATGTCATATCTGAGACCATTCAGATATCTGGCCACCTTCTCGTCATCACTCTCTCGGTGACCAGCTCGAATATTGAGCCTGTAGAACTCCTCGGTGTACTCCTTCACCGTCATCAACTTCTGTCTCAGGTTCTGCATACACCTGAACAGAGTGATCTGGTAGTCCCTCGGAATGAACTTCGCCTTTAACTTGGCGATCATCCGATCCCAGCTCTTTATATTCTGTTTGCCTTTGGAACATATGTCTGCCTGCAGCTCGTCCCACCATAAGGCCGCATGTCCCTTCAGCTTCGTGACAGCATGCCTCACCTTTTTGTCCTCTTCGATGTCCTCATAATCAAAGTAGGTATTGAGTGCTCGGATCCAATCCAGCAACTCTTCAGCATTTAGACTCCCCTCATAAGTTGGGATGTCCATCTTCGTCTTCGAGCTCATCCTCGAAATGGCTTTGATCAATCTCTCGGTTGCAGCATCCTCTGCTGAGACTTCCCCTTCATCGTGTCTAGCTTCCTCCTCAATCTCAGGATCGTTGAATTCCTCTATGTCGGCTCCACGCCTTTGGGTAGTCTCCATATCCTCGAGTCTCGCCCTGAGATCTCGAATCTGACGTTCCATCTCAGCATTACCTGCTGGATTTCCTGCGTGCCTACCCCTTCTTCGCACGTCCCTGTCTTCACGATCAGGTGACTGTCTCTCTCTTCTGGGAGGCATTGTGTATCTCCTCTTTGTTACCTGAACAAAGGGAATCTCAACTCCCGCTCTGATACCACTCTGACGCAAGTCGTGTGTATCAGAGTATCCTTCTTTTACCTGAAATACACAGACAGTTCCGGGCTCTGATACCACTCTGACGCCAACCCCCACTCTCTCAGCAGGAGTTCGCTCCACTAGGACCTTCTTTTTCTCACGGGCCCGAAGAGTCCACGCTCTTCCAACTCCCTGAAGGGAGCTTTAACACCCACAGTCTTCTCGACTATCTCCCTTTCGCGTATCGGGAGATCGGGGCTCGCGAAGTCACGAGGTTTGCAATACTGTCCCCGTGCAATCAACCCCGAAAACCCGATCCCCGATGGTCAACAGTCAACCTCGGGGTTTTGTTCCTCTAAATACCGAGCCCTTACGCTTCAAATCCCCGAGTACCGAATTACCGATTCCCGGTATGGACCCACCGGTCCTCCACTTGCTCCCGGGGTCCCACGCTGCCACGTCACGTCGGGATTTTGCGGCTCGTGGATCCGCGACTCCAAGGTTCCTGCTGCTGGAACTCCCAAATGCTGGAACTCCGATGTGTCGGATTTGTGCCACCTGTCCCTCCGAAATCGACGGCTCCGATCAAATCGGGTGATCGCACTTCGCGATTCCTACGTGCATGAAACCTTTGCACTCGCCAACCCCGATTTTCCGATATGCTATGGCCACCGATTCCTGCCTGCACTCAAGGGTTAAACCCTTTGCAGCTCCTCCACTATCAACGGTAAGAATGGAGTTCAGAGTTTTCTTCAACTCGAACTCTTTCAAGAGGTTCTTCGAACACGCTCCTTGTGCTCGGTTTTCAACCACTTCTGAAAGTGTTGAAGTCTCCTGAGTCCCGTGCGTCCACACTCGCAACAGGTTCAACTCTCTCCTTCTCCGACCGGTTACTGAGACTCCTATCCAACCTGCACTCTCCTACACGGCTTGAACAATTCCAACTTACTCTGGGCAAAACGAGAACAACGTTTCAGCTACTTGGCCTCCTCGACGCACTCTATGCAGAGGAATTCAACTGCACTCTATGCAGGAATCTCCTGGCTCAAGCAGAGAAACAATTGAAACTCATTCTCTCAGGTTCCTAACCTGATATGCAATCACATAAGTAGCATATATCAAATAAGCATAGAAAGAAGCAAACATGCAGAAGCATAAATTCAGCAACACACAGAGGTCAAACGCGTCCATGGAATTGAATCAGGGCTCTTCCTATTAATTCAATAACTGTACATGGAGGGTTCTTTACAAGCTCTCTGCTCTGCTCTCCTCTTCTCTCTCTATGAATGAATCAGAATAATACAATGATACACGGGAGGGTGTCTATACTCCGTTTCCCTCTCAAACGGTGACTGTCTAATCTACAGTTAATTATCCTATCTACTTGCATTAAAACTAAATAAATGCCTCATCTACCTAAGGACGAGAGCTTATCCGCTCAAGGTCCGTTACATATATAAAGTGTGCTTCATCACATCAACCCATTTAATGTTTGGCGCAGCCATATATCAAGAACGGTTCAAAATTTAAATGCCGGCGCTTCCCAGCTATTCCCTCTTCCTTCTCGCGCTGGCTCGCTTGATTGAGTGAGCGATGCTCCTGCATCACAAAAAGATAGAATTCATTTCGTTATCAAACATAAACAACCATGAGTAATATGAAATCGAATCGCAAAGAGTGAATATGGCATTTTACTTAACAAAGAATAATCTAGTGTCATATTGTATGATTGTAGTTCAAGAACAATAATCTATATGGAACAAGTATTTCTTGAGTGCATCGTATTTTTTTACAAAATTTCGTAGTGTACAAGAGTCTTAAAAAAATATTATTAAAAAGAACTAATCACAAGTGACAAAATCCTTAACAATGAACTGATCAATTAAAACTAGGTTCAAAGTGTTTGCTAGCAAACATTTACACTAAGAATCAACACTAAGATTCAAGATATTTTTCATGAATAGAAAATCTATATTACTTTGTTAATGTTGGTATTTCTATAATGAGTCAACCTATTCATAGATTGATTAGGTTGAAAGTGTTTGCTAGCTAACATTTACACTAAGAATCAACACTAAGATTCAAGATATTTTCCATGAATAGAAAATCTATATTACTTTGTTAATGTTGGTATTTCTATAATAAGTCAACCTATTCATAGATTGATTCCATTTTAGGTAATATCTACTAGTCATTACCCAAGCTATAAACATTACTTAGGTTAGTGAGTCGGGCCAAGCTATGATATATGATGAATAATGTTATTCAGGCCCCATACAAATCCTCAAAAAATTCATGAGCTCACTATTACTCCCAATTGGATACTCTGGTAGGCATCCCAAGCTGTAACATAAGGGAATCCAAATGTTTTCATAAAAATTTCATAAAAATTTCAATATGTCTAACTTTTTAATTCATTTTTTTTGTATTTTATAAAAATTTCAAATATTTAGGAATTCAATTTATAAATCCATTTTTACATATGTAATATTAGAGTATCATAAGTTTCTTACAAAGTTTAGCTTACAAAGTATCTTACAATGCCTTGTTTACTATTAAATTATATTAACTCTTTCATAAGTTATGTTGTTTTCAATATTTTTGCACTTGATGTTACAAAACATTGGTTGTAGGTTTTCAATAATGTGAATCTAAATTATAAAATGTATTCAAAATATTTTGATGATATTAAATATCAAGGTTGTATGGTATTAATAATGCAAGTAGATTATAAAGTTTATTCAATATTTAGGATATTGAAAGAGTCCTACACATGAAATGGTGTTCTTATTAGATGAGATTCTCATATTAAAAAAAAAATCCATGGGATACCTTGATCTATAACACCTTGAATACCATTGCACCACTTCTCAACAAGTTAATGCATATGGTATGTTTGTTGTGTGTACAAGGAAGAATTCCCTCAATTCCTTAGACACCTTGCATTTACGAATCTCAATTTTCCCAAGGAGACAATTCCTTTGATTGTTGATGCAAGGAAAATGACATGGAATGTATTTAATCCAACCAAACTACTTTGGGCATGGATGGCCCTATATTGGATTTGATTCCCATATATATTCTCTCTTAGTTATGGCCTCAAACAAAAACTTCATTCAAAAACTCAATGATTAACATGATTATGTAATTCACGCCAATTTTTTCATCTTTCTATGTTCTTCATTTCATAATAAGAGAAAGAAATATTCATTTCCAAGAGTCATTTATATTTGGACTAGATTTACAAAGCACATCTTGAAACCATCTAGTGAGACCTAATGATAGTGGGTAAGTAAATCTCCCCCTATGCTTCACATGTCCTATATATTGTCATGAGTCTTGGTCACATCTCTGTGTAATACATGAGTGACCTACTTGTGTAGATTTGGTTTTTTCTTGAAGTTCATATGATCAACATTCACTGATTGAATTTCACTTTTTCAATCTGTTAGACACCTTGCATTTACAAATGTCATTTTTCCCAAGGAGAAAATTCCTTTGATTGTTGATGCAAGGAAAATAACATGGAATGTATTTCATGCAACCACACTTCTTTGGGAATGGATGGCCATATATTGGATTTGATTCCCAGATATATGCTCCCTTAGTTAAGGCCTCAAACAAAAATTTCATTCAAAAACTCAATGATTAACATGACTATGTAATTCACGCCAAGTTTTGCAATTTTATGTGTTCTTAATTTCAGAACAAGAGAAAGAAATATTCATTTCCAAGAGTCACTTATATTTGGACTAGATTGAAAAAACACATCTTGAAACCATCTAGTGAGACCTAATGATAATTGGTAAGTAAATATCCCCCTATGCTTCACATGTCCTACATATTGTCACGAGTCTTGGTCTTATCTTTGTGTAAGACATTAGTGACCTACTTGTGTAGATTTGGTTTTTCCTTGAAATTCATGCGATCAACATTCACTGATTGAATTTCAATTTTTTCAGTCTCTAGAAAAACCAAATTCAACAGTCACTTTTGATATGGCATCTCTTCCAAACCATGGAATCTTATCATAGTAAACTATTAAAAAAGGAACTAGTCTCCCACTTTGGTGGTCTTTTCCAAAGTCTTCCACTTTGGTGGTCTTTTCCAATTGTAGAGACCCTTTAACTAAAGAAATAATTATAACGAATACTTCATTTTGAATGATAAATTCTAATTTATAGAAATAAAAGAGTCTTAGATGGGAACTAATTATTATACTCATGTACTACTTCACACATATTGACCAAAGTTATTGAATTCTTATCTTATCGATGATATTTATATTCATATAATATAACTTCAAATTGACAACTTCTTAACTAATTCATTAATAACCTAGACATTAGTAACTAATGTTCTTATTGAACCATAATATTGGATTTGTGTTGGATATGTAGGCATATCTAGCACATACATATCCCACACATAGACGATAATAACAAGTGATGCTCCTTATATGCATATTTTTAAAATCTTCACAACTAATCATGCATAGAAATAAATAAAGTAAATCAAACTTCAAATAATCCTCATTAATAATTAAACATTCATACATCTTTAAAATTGAATTATTATAATTTAAACATGGTAGGAACTACGTGAGGAAACAAGGAATCATAATGTTATGAGGGCCATGTGACCTAACACTAGTGATATATCCACTCATAGTAGAAATATTTTCTAATGAAAACCCATATCATATGGGAGTTTTTATGTTAGAAATAACATTTTATCCCTACCTTCCAGTTAACAAAAATTCTTCATAAGTATTGATATTTCATTGAATTTCAATTTAATAGTATTTTTAAAGGTATATCAATGTTTTGTAGAGTGATGTCCTTCTCCATTCTCAAATGCTTTAGCCAAGAGTTGGCATCTATATGCCAACCCCCATTAAGCCATAGGTGGCTTTGACTAGAGTTTTAAGAAATCATAGATAGCATATTTTATTTCATGTTAGTAGTCTCTTGTGCCTGTACATTAGGTACCTATTTTTAGTCATTCTCTTAATAGGGAAATAACTAATTATATGAGGATAGGATAGGTTGTATGATATTAATTATAAAATTATAAATTATAAACACTTTTGAATTTTCTCAGCATTTCTCCATGATTATATATAAATGCTACAACCCAAATCTTCAAATCCATATATAATATAACAAGATTGATGAGTGTCTGAAAAGGGGTTTATTTTTTTCCCAGAGCCAAAATTCATATGACTCACAATTGTTTTCAAGGTCAAAATAGGATTTATATCCTTCATTAATCCTTTTCTCAATGCTATAATTTCAATTAAACTTGTGATTAAGGTAAACTCCAAGACATTTATATGAAGAAACTTCTTCTAATTTGTTATTCATACGATTTACAATTGTTTTCAAGGTCAAAATAGGTTTTATATCCTTTTGTAATTCTCTTCTCAATGCTATAATTTCCATTAAACTTGTGATTAAGGTAAACTCCAAGACATTTATATGAAGAAACTTCCTCTAAGTTGCTATTGGCATGTATCCCAAAGGGTTAGCATATGTAGGTGTCAACTTCCATTATTTTTTTATTATATTTTACGTCCATACGATAACGGTGCTAGCCATATGGGATAGAAAGGGATAACTATAGGAAGGTGATAAAAGTGGAAGAAAAGCAAGAGTGTGGGTTGGCTAATTGGTAGGAGAAATAATTCTTGAAAATTGAAGAGGACTTAAAACTATTTTATTTGTTATTCACATATTACTTTGTTGTGTCCTATCGTTGTTGTTTGTAAAACTTTGGACATGGAGGGATATGATGTTAGGTTTAATAATCAACAACAAATAAACTTAAAACTATATCAAGAAAGGGAGTTAGGGAGTTTATAGTTAAGAAATCCTTTAGTGGAAATATGGTTCCTTTATGTAACAATTAGGTATAAATCCCTTAGTGGAAATCCCTTAGTTTATGGTAAAATCAGGTCCCTTTATGTATCCCTTAGTGGAAATCCCTTAGTTTGTAGTAAAATTAGGTCACTTTGTGTAACTTTAGGTGACCATAAAATATTTCACAGTTATGTATTTAGTTCAACTATATCCACAACTATCCAACAATTTGTCCTTAAATCTCTCAAGTGATACACATATATAATATAGCATTTGCACAGTTCATATGTTATATAATATAACATTATCACAAATATTACATTTTCTCCACCTCATCTTAATTTATATTAGGAATATGAACAACCCTCAAACCCATCCCATGTAACATGAAAATAAAGGAATTAGTATAAAAATTCAATGACATTTAAACAATGCTAATGGGAAGTTTAAAGAAATGGCATATAATCCATGTTCATGAAAGACCTTCACCTCATTGTGATTAAAACATGGGTGTGTGAGGTTATGAAGATTAAACTCTTTGTTTTCGGGATTGTAATGCATTACATTATATGTGGTCTTTGTGGATCCAACCATAGGGAACTTTTAAGTAATCTTAAACAAATGTTCTAATACATTTTTTTAGTGGATCCAAACATATGAAACATTTAATGAATCAATTTGCTTGTTGTTTTTCTGAATTGATTTCCCTTTGTGAACCCAACTTTTCATTTCAGTGACTTATTTGTGTGGGTTTTATTGATTATTATGAAAAGATTGTGGTTTTATATTATGTCCCTTATCCCTTTAGTCATTAGTCCTTGCCTGAGCAGTTGGCTAGGAGACGAATCGACGGTTGTCACTTTAGTGTTTAAACACTTATAGATTCAAATGCCCTAATTTTCTGTGCATGGATGATGAGTGAAGGATAAGAGTTTTCCCTGCTGTATATCCCTTAATTATATCTTAGTTGATTGATTCATGGCTGAATTTTTAGTCTTTGCGTCTTCTTCTTTGATGTGCATTGTGAATGATAAACCTCTGAGTTGAATGACAGTCCCTTGGCGAACCCAACTTCTGATTTCAATGACTTCTATGTGTGGGTTTTATTGATTATTATGAAAATATTATGGTTTTATCTTCTATAAATTATCCCTTTAGTCATCAATCTGTGCCTAAGTAGTCAGCCAGGAGATGAATCGATGGTTGTCACTTCGGTGTTTAAAGACCTATAGATTCAAATGCCCTGCTTTTCTGTGCATTGATGATGAGTGAATGATAAGAATTTTCCATGCTGTCTATGGACACCTTACTTATCTTTGAGTTGATTGATTCATGGTTGAATGTATAGTATTTGTGCCTTCTAATGAGGGAGTACCTCTATGGCTTGATTGACTAAAACTTCGATTTATCTTTGCGTTTTTAATTGCTCGAACTTGGGTGCTTATCTGCATTTTTATTGATAAACTATGCATTGTGGATAGATATTGAGGAGAGATGTTGACACAGGATTCTCAAAAAATTCCTCACAAGCACTCTAAATTATCCCAAGAAGGAAGAACAAGAACTCCTTCTTAGACTTAGACTCCTAGTGAGCAACAACAGTCTTGTCAGAGGAGATTTTCAAACGAGTCTGTGAATAGATCAACTGTAGAACCTTTTCAAGCAAGTGCTATGGATGCAGTCTTATTATATAGGTTTCACATCGATACTCCTACACCTGAGAATGTAGGCAATACCTCTAGACAAGAGAATATTTCTGGTAATTTTCTTTGATTTTGTTTATTTTTTTGTATTATTTTGTATTCAAATTTATGTGACGTTAAATATTGAAGTTACTTTCAAATGTGTGTGTAGATAATCAATTTAAATCAAGGGATGACAATGAAAGATAGAGTGGTTGTCACAAAGATTCAAATGTTGGTGAGGAGGGCGAAGGTGGATTTAGGAGGCTGCGTTATAAAGAAATAGAATATTACATGCCTACATCCACCTATCCTTCAGATGTTGGTGATGAACTTCCCTAGGAAGGGAATACTGAAGCAATGATGCTTGAGCGATGCTCATGTGTTAAAAAGAGGTTGGAAAATGATTTGGTGGTCTTGAAACTCCGTCAGGAGAGAAAACAAAGCTTGAAAATTGTTTTTCATTCATTGGGAAACTTTAGGGATTCATATCAGAAGATGAGGCCAACCACTGACAACTTTTTCAATCTAATGAGGAGGAGAAATTTAGAGGTGATGGGTCCTGATAAATGGGAGGCTGTAAAAAATAGATTTTCAAAAGAAGACTCCATTTCCATGTTCAATTTCAAACAGGGCCCAAAGAGAAAGATGTTGAAGGTGCAATATTTTAAGCACACTAACTTTGCAGGACATCTGTATAACATATTTTTGACGGTATATGGGAATATTCCATGGAACGATGAGGTTCCACACTATTTTGCAAGACACTTTTTTCCAGAGTTTTTCTTGCACATCACCCTGATTATACTGTAACGATCCCATCATTACGACCACAAGCGAAGCAAGGTGCAATTTTTTTTTTTGGAAAGAAGGCAACAACGACACGGATAACCATACCTAGATGAAGAACATACACACACCAATCATGAAACAAAATATTATGACTCGATGCACTATCAAAAGGAAAACTGGGTGAAACATGAGTAAAACAACAAGGAGAAATGACTATCCGCCTGACGCGACATGACCTCTCCTAAAGCTAGGGGACAAAATTCCCATCTCGACACAATGGCCTCGATGGCTAGGCAACTAGAACCTCGATGGTGCACAACCCAACACATGAAGGCGCTGCAACCCAAACGTAATCAACGAATTTACAATGTCAAGAAAACCCACTACGAGAAGTACAGGCCCCGACCATGTTATCAATCACCTCTATCCAATAGGGTACATAATGATCCCCTCGTCAGGAATCATGTCATCCCCAGGCGATAGGCGCGATGATAACCCTGGTGCTACAACATAACCTAACGGGACCAGGGACTTAAGAAAATGCAGTGCTAGGAGACCGAAATAGCTGACACAATACTACACCCACCCCTAAGCAACGGGTCAGCAAGATGTGAAATGAAGTCAACAAGAGAGCGCAAGCCATTACACGACTTCGCAAACCACCCAAACTATTAATCAAGTCTAACTTAGTCAAAATTTACCAATCTAAATTAACATATCTTACACTCTAATTTAGCAAGTTTAAATCACAATTTATTCAATACACGCCAATCTAATTTAACATTAATGACAAAGTAAATTGGTAAATTCTAAATTAATCACTAAATATAATCTAACTTAGAATTTTACCTCATAAACAACATTAACAATATCAATGTACAAGCTACAGTTATCACACTTGTTAATGATATTAATTTACAATCTAGTCTTTAATGTACCATCAAATTTAACGTTAAATGCAAATTGAGTTAAGTAATTCTAAGTTACAATTGGGTCATCAATGTACCGTCTAATTTAACATTAAGTGCGAATCAAATTTAGCAAGCCTAAATAAGTCATTACTAACACTATAAACAATAATTACATTCTAATTTAACAAGTCTGGTCTAATTAATACGAAAAGTAGATTGACAAGTCTAGTATAAAGGGTTGTCTAGTCAATTTAAAGGTTGTTTATAAAAATGATAACAAAGTTGTAGTGTGATAAAACCTTCCCTTACATCTGCTAGTTGTTAAATTGCTAAAAGAATAGGCAGGCAGGAAGTTGTTAAAGTTACACACCTTGCCATTAAATGTAAACTGCTGGGAATTAAATGCCATCCCTTTACACTTGCTAGCTAAAATAAATTTGATATTAATTGTGCACACAGAAGGATATAATTTCATATCTGTCAATGAAATAAAGTGCATCACAAAAAGGAACATAGGAGTCACCTCCAAACATAGACGCATCAACATCCAACGCACCATATAATTAAGGGTACGCATTATTCTGGTCGAGCAACATTATGGTATGATGAGAAATGTGGGCACATCCATATCCTTCATTAATTAAGGACATATGATCATTCTGATGGAAGTAAAAAAGCTAGGGAAAAGGTAATATAAAAAATTAAACATGGGAATCAGGAAGAAAAGCAGCATGAAAATATAAATTCTGTTGTGAATCGAGATATTGGAAATGCTCAACTAGACAAGATTGAGAGTTTGCAAAAAGAACATATTTTGAACGCTGGATCTTCTATATCCATTGTATCCATAAAGGATCTGGAACATTCTGAGTTGAAAACGGGAGTGAGCCATGAAAAATGTGAAAGTGGAAAGCACCTTCTTGATGCTTTAGGTATTGAGTCCATCTGTGATGAAAATATCATAAAAGGTCAAGTTGACACTGAAGTATAGGAAAGTGCCATGAAAAATGCAATCAACATTATGAAGAAATACAAAAACTGTAAAAAGAATAAAACGGTTCATATGAATCACATAGAAGAATAGGATGATAAAGCAATTATTGAAAAGAAAAGTCTTGATGTAGTGGAAGGTCATGCTAGTGGGAAATTAAATGATGAGACAATAGTAGATGAGTCTCCTTCCTTGGAATTAGGAATGGATGCCAAGCAATTGAACTATATTAACGTGGGTGATGATTAATATGCAGTGTATTCCCATGATGGTAAAATCTCTAGGTAATAAGAAAGTGCAGTCTTAACAACAATGACTTCAGTCTTAGCCATGGCAATCACAAACCTTGAAAGTAAGAAGGAGATGGCCTTTTTTTTTTCTTTTTTTTAAAGGGTACGTTCGATGAGATAAACGAAAATACCACTACCAAAGCATTGTAAAAATCGCTACCCGCTAGACTCCAATACAAAGAATTATAAACCCCCCTCATTACCAACATACAAGCAATAAATTCATCAACCCAATACACAGACCATGCAACAATCAAATCATGGGTCTCCAAATTTTCGGGGATATGGATGTTGAATACAGCTATAACAATTTCGTTATGTGAACAAGAGCAAGGCGAAATGTAAATTATTAACTAAATTCAATTGAACTTTCCAGCTGTGAATTTAACTATCTAAATATAAAGAAATTGCAGAGTAAAAAAAAATTCATGTAAGCTGAGTTAGCACTGGGTAGGGAAAAATAATTCGTTGTGTTAATTTGCGGTTTTAAAAAGAGATAGAAACTGGAAAAGAAGGGTGTGGATGGAATTAGATGTATAAACTGAATAATCACATCATGAATACAGTGCACATAAAAACACTATCTAAGCATGAACTAAAACGAAGAGCATTTTTTATTCGGCAACGAACCGCATTGAAGATTAAAAATGCAGAGCAATATTTATCTGACAACTTATATAAAAATGTAGATACAAATGTATCTGGCGATATTTTAAAAAAACATAGAGTTAAATTGATCCAACCACTTATATAAAAATGCATATTTAATTTTTCGTGGTTGACGGTGTTGAATGCAAGAAATGCCAAACATGGTTTCTAGGTTACCTAGAATGAATAAGACATAGAGGTGAAATAACACACAAAGAATGAGGCAAGGAAAATATCAACACAGAGATGAGAAGGGGAAAACAACTAGGCAAACACATCCTTCACTCCTCATCCATGCACAAAAAAGAAGGGCACTTGAATCTATAGGTTGTTGTGCACCGAAGCGACGGTCATCGATTTGGCTACTGGCCGACTGCTCAGGCGTGGAATGAAGAGATAGGGATGAGGACGAAAGGCAAAAATATTCACAACAATCAACAAACCAAAGGGTAGTCTCAACATGCAAGGATTGAAGCCAAGGGAATCAATCAACAACGAGCTTAAGGCTATGGGGGAGATTCAGTTATCAATTAAAATGTTAAGTCAATCATTTTGTTTACCCAATTAAAATACAGAACTAAAAGTGTAAGTATACTAATAATCTACCATGCAAAAATAAAGGAAGCGTATCGTATCCCAACTCGCCCGCTCTGAGTTGTTGTCTTGCGCGCTCCATGTAGCTCCTTCTTTTCGACCGATGAGACTTCACCGATACCTCCTAGGAAATGCTAGGGGTACTCTTCTTCCCCCTTATCCCCTCGAGCCGCAAAGGGGCCACACACACTAAAAAAGAGAGCAACTAGCTCCCAAATCGCTTCAGAAGTCTGAGCTACCACTCATCATCGAGATGGGTATCCCAACGCCCACAAGCTAAGTCAATCAATTCTAAAATTTTGTAGCGTAACGTTACGCATAACATAAGAGATCCATCATCCTTCTCCTCCCTCCATTATATAGGGTTTCAAAGTCCTTTACATTCCCAATTTCACATTTAATTTATTTTTCAACAATTTAATTCATAAAATCCTCCCCGTACATGTGTCACCAATCCCCTTCATTGCACCATAAATTAATTTCATTAATTAATTAATTACTCCTATTTCCCTCACTCACCTAAAAGAATTCCTAGAATCTCTCCTAGGTGTCCCCATATTCCCTTACAAGTTTTAATGACTTTCCCCCTTACTAATTTACTATTTGAGTTTAATTTAGAAAGTTATTAAATGCTAGATACCTTACTAAGTTAGACTTTCTTCTTTTTCCTTGTGTTTCCCCTTTCTTTTTATGTTTCCCTCTTTTTCCTAGTTTCCTAATTCTTTTACATTTTCCTCTTTCCCTTTTCATTTAAAACTCAAATTGCCATGTGTAGAAAATTAACTTTTTCCCTTTTTCCTTTTTAATTAATAAATTTTAATTAGCATAAGTGACAAAACAATTATTTCCCCTTTTTCCCTTTTTAAATTTTTTCCCCAAAAATATTTTTATAAATTAAATGAATTACTTACCCCCTTCTTGTCACGTGATTAATGATGATTATCATTATTATTTATTTATTTATAATTATAATTTTATATCAATGGATATATACATATATATATATTTTTTCTCACAAGTATTGCTTAGACCTAGACTTTATTTTCCTCGGCTCGATGACATTTTATTAGGGAAATTGCTTTAAATCCTTCTCCTCACATTATTTGTTCTAAGGCCATCTAGGTTCATTCATTTATTAATTAGCAACACAAAGTGACCTTTAGGACACACTAGGTGCTCCAAGGGTGCCACTCGCCCCATTATGTTTTCCTTGCGCAATGTGCCCTTCAAGACACACTACGTGCTCCAAGGGTGCCACTCACATTTTTCCATTTTTCTTGTGTGACGTGCCCTTCAGGATGCACTACGTGCTCCACGGGTGCCACTCACCTTTTGAATGACTTGGTAGACATCAAAACCCCGGGAGTCAATACTCCACTAGGTTATCTTGTGGGAGACTAAGGGCCTCTAAGGAATAAGGCCCCTGCCTTATGGTGTGGCCCTTAGAATCATCATGAGTGATTGTCGCAGTCAGCCCTTACGACATCGTGGGTCTTCTTGAACTAGGTAATCATTAACCTACAGTTTGAGCCATGACAAAAATGATAGTAGGATGTGGCAGGGTTGCTATCAACACCTCTCTGTCAATGTATCTGGTAGTCGGGTGTGACCCCTCTACTCCACATGTGAGTCTGGTTGACAATCTATCATCAGCCTGCATCATCAATGAATCATGTCAAAATAATATCCATAATCATATCATCTAATCAGATGCAAAAATGTCATATATACAACAATCAAACCCGAATAGTCCACTCCCTGACTCGATCAGGAGTCCAAGGGGTTTCATTGATGCCTCTACATCCTCGAGGTCTAAAATACTGCACACTCAAGAAAACTGAGTCAATAACACCTGTCTATGTCAATACAACAAAATAAAAATACATCAATCCATAATGCCTCATAATCATAATCAAATGCCCAAAAGTATAATAATCTTTATCAGTTGCAAGCAAGTGTCCTCAAAGAATAATTTCAGTCAGAGTGTGCAAGAGCGGGATGTTACATACACCACCTCTTGGTCTAAACTTCGTCGCAATGTTTCATAGTATATAAGTGCTGAAATAATGTGTATTACAGTATCATATGTCTATCTATCAAATAAAAATGGAAACTATTGGCACATATCATATGCGTCCTCCAAGGTCGATGAGTGTAGACTATATTTGTCCCACTGGACCTTGATCTGATCTACTGTTCGATGCCATAACTGTCGAATGTGATGATCTATGATGTGGATAAGCTTAGCCATGGGCGGCTCCTCATATGATACATGCAAGGAATTCATGTCAATATCATGTGTAGGTTCACTAATATAATGTCTCAAAACAGATATGTGAAAAACATTGTGCATATGCCTCAAAGAATCAAGCAAGGATAGTCAATAGGCCACAAGCCCCTTCCTCTCCACAATATTGAAAGGTCCCACGAACCTAGGAGATATTTTATTTCCCTTTCCAAACTTGATTGAACTCTTATGTTGTTTTAACCACAAGAAGACTCGATCGCCAACCTCGTAACTACGATCGACACGGTGTGCAATGACATAACTCTTTTTTCAATCGTGCACCTCTTTTATCCTTTGTCTTATCATTTGCATTTGTTCTTCCATTTCTTGGATCTCTTATGGTCCCAACTCAAACGCGTCTGACATGGTCACCCATACAGGAACTCGAAAGGCACCATCTTAATGGTGTTTTGGTAACTGTTGTTATAAGCGAATTCTACCAGTGGCAAGAATTCTTCCCAAATCCTTTGTTGGTCCATCATGTACATGCGCAACATGTCCTACAAGGTCTTGTTCATTCGTTTGGTCTGCTTGTCAGTCTCCGGGTGATATGCATTACTAAAGTTAAGTTGGGTTACCAAGGCCTCTTGGAAACTATTCCAAAATCATCTAGTAGACATCGATCCTCGATCAGTTATAATCCTCTTAGGCACACCATGCAACCTCACAATCTCACTGATCAAAACCCTAGATATGTCAAGTGCATGATACATCATATGCATAGGAATAAAATGAGAACTCTTCGTCAGAGTGTTGACTACTACGAAAATCAAGTCATGTCTCCTTGCCGTCAGTGGCAATCCAATAATAAAATCCATCGAAATAACCTCCCATTTCGATTCTGGAATAACATGTGGCTGTAGTAATCCTGTTGGATGTTTATGTTCGGCTTGTACCTACTGACATTCTAGACATTTGGCCACATAGTTGACTAGGTCTGCCTTCATCCCTTTCCATAAGAATAAATGTTTAAGTTCCACCCTCATATTCATGACTCCTGGGTGAGCCATGTATACTGCTCTATGAGCCTCATTTAGGATCAATCCCCTCAACTCATTGTTTGGCGGTACATAAATTCAATTTTTAAACCTCAATAATCCATCATCATCAAACATAAATCCTTCAAATATTGGTACCATCATGGTGTTTTGTCCAGTAAAATCCTCGACCTCCTTGTACCAGTCATCGTCATGCTCTAAAGTTAAAATATTTTCACGTAGATTTGTCTAAAGAGTAAACACTTAAAATATGCATGGTCTCTGACTCAATGCATCAACCACTCAGTTCATCGTTTCTTTTATGTAAGAAATCTCAAAGTCGTACTCGCTACGAAATTTCGACCAATGTTGTTGTCGCACGTTCAGGTCGCTTTGCATAAAGATGTGTTATAGTCCACAGTGGTCTGACTTTAGCTCAAATTTTCATCCAACAAGGTAGTGTCTCCAAACCTTCAAGGCATATACAATGGCTAACAACTCCAAATCATGCATCACATAGTTCTCTTCCTGCCTTCCCAGTTTCCTCGAGATGTAAGAAATCACTTGACTGTCTTCCATCAAGACTCCGCCTAATCCTTCCTTGGATGCATCAGTGCATACCAAGAATTCTGCATCCATGTCAGGGAACTTTAGTATCGATGTTTTTTTCAACAGCTCTTTGATCCTCCAAAATTGTTTGGCACATTTCTCGGTCTAAAAAAACTTCTTCCTCTTCTTCTGCAACTCTGTGATCGGATTTTCTATCTTCAAAAATCCCTCGATGAATCGTCAATAGTATCCTGCTAAACCCATGAAGCTACACACTTCCAGGACATTCGTCAGTGCAGGCCATTCCATAATCGCCTTGACCTTTGCTAGATCCATGATGATACCTTCGTCGGAGATGACGTGGCCTAAGTACTGAATCTTTGATTGATAAAATGAACATTTTGACAACTTCCCATACAATTTATGCTCTCGCAGACACTGTAGTACCAAGCACAAGTGCTCATCATGGTCCTCTATCATCCAAGAGTGAATGAAAATATCGTGAATGAATACTTGGAAAAACTTGTCCAAGTACTCATGGAACACCCTGTTCATCAAATTCATAAATACCCCTGGGGCATTTGTCAGTACAAACGGTAAAATAGTAAAATTGTAATGCCCAAACCTCATCTTAAAGGTGGTCTTAGGGACTTCATCCTCCTTGATCCATAACTGGTGACACCCTGATCGCAAATCGATCTTTGAGAACACCATCGCACCCTTCATCTGATCGAATAGATCATCAAATCTCGGCAATGGATATTGATTCTTGATCATTTCCTTGTTCAATTGATGGCATTCAATGCGAAGCCTCCATGACCCATCCTTATTTCATATGAAAATAACAGGTGCACCCCACGGTGACACACTTGGACGTATCAGTCCCAGGTCTAGCAAATCCTTCAGTTGCATTATAAACTCCTGTAACTCTGGGATTTCCATCCGATAAGGCGTTCTAGCTATCGGTTCAATCCCCAGGTTTAGGTCTATAGTAAACTCCAATTCCCTCTTTGGAGGCATCCTAGGTAACTCCTTCGAAAAGATGTCCTCAAACTCTCTCACCAGAGGAAGGTGTTCTAGACCTTCCACTACTCCCTTCTCGTTTAATGCAAGGATCAAATAAAGCTTGCAACCCTTGTGCATGCTCTTCCATAACTGCAAGGAAGAGATAAAACTCAGGGAAACTCCCTAGTTCTGACCTACAATCATGCATATTTGTCCATCATCATCGACCAAGATCAACCATTTTGTCTTACAGTTGAGTATTTCCTCATGTGATTCCAACCAGTCCATACCGATCATGACATCATAAGATCCTAAGATCGTGATGCACAAGTCGACCCTGGTGAAAAACTCTCCTAGGTTAAGGGTACAACCCATAACCTTTCCTCAAACCTTTTGTTTGGCTCCCGAAGCCATCTCTACAAAGTTAAACTTATCCTGTTTGATTGCCTTTACCTTAATCCCTTTTAGAGATGCACCAAAAATGAAAATCTCGATAGCACTGGGATGTATCAAAACACTAAGGGTCTAGTCAGTGAAGGTACCTAATGTATCGATCACAATAGACTAGTTCTCTTCCTGACGATTATTCACTACCACTTGAATCTGATGGGCCTTGCCAAAATCTCCCATGATAGTGGGTCCAGCTAATCCAGATTCTCTAGTCTTCTCTACTGGGAAGTTTCATTGGTAGTGTGACTGCCCACACATCCAACACCCCTTCTTCGATTCATTACTCCTGGAACAAGCCTAAACTATTGCTACTGCAGTCGATGTTGCTACTGATGTTGTGGTCCCCGATACGGTTTCCACTGTTGAGGCGTCGGTCGTCGAGGTGTAGTGAAAGTAGATCCTCTCTAGAAGCCATGATATCTAGGTGTCTGTTTGGCTGGTGTCTGATGCTACTATGCACTGGATGACACCTTCCCTGCTGGTCTCGCTCGATTCCCACTCTAACCCCTATTGATAAGCTCCTCCTCTTTTATGAGGCCCTTCTGGATGACATCATGCAAGGTCTGAGGCATCATAATCCTAACATTTCCATGCATGCTTCCATTAAGGTCTAACATGAACCTGTTGACCTTAAGTTTTTGAGTATTAAGATGCAGATCATACCGAAGTAGCTCCATAAAATGGGCCTCGTACTCGAGCACCATATGGTCACCCTATCAGAAGTTATTGAACTCGTTGAGATGATGCTCAATGAATTCCTCTGAAAGGTACCTCTCTTTGAACCATTCCTCGAACAATTCCCATGACACATCTTCGATGGTCATGTTCAATTATGGCAGGAGTGTCTTCCACCATAGAAGAGCGCTCACCTTCAGTTTAACGACCTCCATGCAGACCTTCATGTTGGAGGTATAGTCGCAAAGTGCAAAGCACATCGCCATATTCTCCAACCATGCCTTCGCAACTGAGCCATCTGGGGCACCAAATAAATCAAGAAATTTGACCTTCTCGAGTTTGCGATGAATGCTACCAATACCAATCGGAGCGCGTGATGGACCCTCAGGGGGTTTCAACGCCCTAGCCTCATCTCTGTCCAAACAGTTGATCAGTGCCTCAGGCATGCATTGAAAATATCTCATCAGCCCAACCACATCACCCATCACTATCTGCTCCTGCCCGACAACCTGTTCGTCTTCCTGGGGGTTAGACCCCTCAGGCGTGGATGTTGTTAGAGGCATCGTCCCTCCTTCTGTAGCACACCATCATCTACCTTCGTGGCTTCCTCTAACCATTATTACCTGCATGAATACAATTGAACTTAATTAGAAACATTATAATCAAATATAATATCATCAAAATCCGTAGTGATCCCAAGTCACAGGTTGAACCCCCTCTGATACCATATGTAACGACCCCATCTTTACGACTACCAGAGAAGCAAGGTGAATTTTATTTTTTGCAAGGAATGTAACAATGACACAGATAACCATGCCTAGATGAAGAACATATGTACACCGATCAGGCAACAAACTACTATGACTCCACACATTGTCACGAGGGAAACTGGGTGAAACATGAGTAAAACGACAAGGAGAAACGACTACCCATCTGACGCAACATGAACTCACCTACAATCTAGGGGAAAACACTCCCATCCTGACACAACGGCCTTGAAGAATAGGTAACTAGAACCTCAATAATGCGCAAGCCAAAACATGAAGGCGTTCTAACCCAAACGTCATCAACGAACTTACAAGATCAACAAAACCCACTATGTGAAGTACAGGACCTAGCCAAGTTATCAATCATCTCTATCCAATAGGTTGTGCAATGATTCCCTCATCAAGAATCATTCCATTGCCAGGTGATAGGCATGATGATAACCCTGACACTACAACATAACCTAACGAGACCAGGGACTTGAAAAAATCCAGCACTAGGAGACCGAAATAGCTGATACAAGACTACACCCACCCCCAAGAAATGGGTCAGAAAGATGTGAAATGACATCAACAAGAGAGTGCAATCCATTAGATGACTTTGCCAACCACCCAAACCATTAATCAAGTCTAACATAGTCAAAATTTACCAATATAATTTAACATAACTTACACTCTAATTTAGCAAGTTTAAATCACAATTTAGTCAATACACGCCAATCTAATTTAACATTAATGACAAACTAAATTGGTAAATTCTAAATTAATCACTAAATACAATCTAACTTGGCATTTAACCTCATAAACATCATTAACAATATCAATGTACAAGTTGCAGTTATCACACTTGTTAACGATATTAATTTACAATCTAGTCTTTAATGTACCATCAAATTTAACATTAAAGGCAAATCGAGTTAAGTGAGTCTAAGTTAAAATTGGGTCATCAATGTACCTTCTAATTTAACATTAAATGTGAATCAAATTTAGCAAGCCTAAATAAGTAATTACTAACACTATAAACAATAATTACATTCTAATTTAAGAAGTCTGGTCTAATTAATACGAAAACTAGATTGACAAGTCAAGTCTAAATGGTTGTCTAGTCAATTTAAAGGTTGTTTATAAAAATGCTAACAAAGGTGTTGTGTGATAACACCTTCCCTTACATCTTCCAGTTGTTAAATTGCTCAAAGAATGGGAAGGCGGTCAGTTGTTAAAGGTACACGCCTTTGAATTAAGTGTACACTGCTGGGAATTAAATGCCATCCCTTTACACCTGCCAGCTAAAATAAATTTGATATTAATTGTGCATGCAATCGGCTATAATTTCATATATTTCAATGAAGTAAAGCGCACCACAAAAAAAAATGCAGGAGTCACCTCCAAACAGACATGCATCAAAATCCAACGCACCATATAATTAAGGATACACATTATTCTGGTCGAACAACAATATGGTATGCTGGGAAATGTGGGCACATCCATATTTTGCATTAATTAAGGACATATTCTCATTCTCATTGAAAGAAAAGAGCTAGGAAAAAGGAAATATCAATAAGTAAACATTGAAATCAAGAAGAAAAGAAGCATGAAAATATAAATTATGTTGTTAATCGAGATATTGGAAATGCTCAAATAGAAGAGATTGAGAGTTTGCAAAAAGAACATATTTTGAACACTGGCTCTTCTATATCCATTGTATCCACAAAGGATCCTTAACATTCTGAGCTGAAAATAGGAGTGAGCCATGAAAAAGGTGAAAGCGGAAAGCACCTACTTGATGCTTTAGGTACTGAGTCCATCTGTGATGAAAATCTCATAAAAAGTGAAGTTGACACTGAAGTACAGGAAATTACCATGAAAAATGAAATCAACATTCTGAAGAAACAGGAAAATAGTAAAAAGAATAAAATGGTTCATATGAATCATAGAGAAGAAACGAATGATAAATAAATTATTGAAAAGACAAGTCTTGATGCGGTGGAAGGTCATGCTAGTGGGAAAGTAAATGACGAGACAACAATAGATGAGTCTCCTTCCTTGGAATTAGGAATGGATGCCAAGCAATTGAACTTGATTAACGTAGGTGATGATTAATATGCAGCGTATTCCCATGAGGGTAACATCTCTAGGTAATAAGTAATTGCATTCTTAACAAAAACGACTCCATTCTTAACCATGGCAATCGCAGTCCTTNTTTTTTTTTTTTTTTTTATAATTACACCCCCCCCTCATTACTGGCATACAAGCAATAAATTCATCAACCCAATACATAGACCATGCAACAATCAAATCACGGGGCTCCAAATTTTTGGGGATATGGTTGTTGAATACAACTATAAAAATTTCGTGATGTGAAAAAGAGCAAGGTAGAATGGAACTGCTTAACTAAATTCGATCGAACTTTCTAACTGAGAATTTAACTGTCTAAATATAAATAAATTGCAAAGTAAAAAAAAGAAAGTCATGTAAGTTGAGTTCGCACTAGGTTGGGCATAATAATTCGTTGTGTTAATTCATGGTTTTAAAAAGAGATAGAAAATGGAACAGAAGGGTGTGGATGGAATTAGTTGTATAAATTGAATACTCACATCATGAATACAGTGAACATACAAACGCTATCTAAGAGTCAACTAAAACGCATAGCAATATTTATCTGACAATGAACTGCATTCAAGATTAAAAACGTAGAGAAATATTTATCTGACAACTTATATAAAAACACAGATTTAAATGTATCCAATGATATTTAAAAAAAACACAGAGTTAAATTGATCTAGCCACTTATATAAAAACGTAGATTTAATTTTTCATGGTTGAGGGTGTTGAATGCAGGAAATTCCAAACATGGTTTCCAGGTTACCGAGAATGAATAACATGCAGAGATTGAGGCAAGGTGGAGATCAACATAGAGATGAGAAGGAGAAAAAAATTGGGCAAACACATCTTTCACTCCTCATCCACGGATAGAAAAGTAGGGCATTTGAATGTATAGGTAGTTCTACACCGAAGTGATGACCGTTAATTTGTCTCCTGGATCACTTCTCAGGTGTGGACTGAAGAGCTAGGGATGAGGATGAAAGGTGCAAATCTTCACAACAATCAACAAACCAAAGGGTAGTCTCAACATACAGGGATTGAAGCCAAGGGAATTCATCAACAACGAGCTTAAGTCTATGGGGGAGATTTCGTTATCAATTAAAATGCTAAGTCAATCATTTTATTTACCCAATTAAAATATAGAACTAAAAGCGTAAGTATATTAATAATCTACCATGCATAAATAAAGAAAGCGTAGCATAGCCCAAGTTGTCCGCTCTAATTTATTGTCCTGCGCGCTGCCTGCAACTCCTCCTTTTCGACTGATGCGACTCCACTGATACCTCCCAGCCAATGCTAGGGGTACTCTTCTTCGCCCATATCCCCCCTGATCCGCAAAGGGGCCACACACACTAAAACAAAGAGCTTCTAGCTCCCAGCTCACCTTACAAGACTGAGCTACCACTCCTCACCGAGATGGGTATCCCAACTCCCACAAGCTAAGTCAGTCAAGTCTAAAGTTCTATACTGTAATGTTATGCATAACAGAAGAGATCCATCATCCTTCTCCTCCCTCCATTATATAGAGTTTTGAAGTCCTTTAATTTCTCAATTTCCCATTTAATTTATTTTTCAACAATTTAATTCATAAAATCCTCCCCATACATGTGTCTCCCATCCCCTTCATTGCACCATAAATTAATTTCATTAATTAATTAATTACTCCTATCTCCCTCACCCACCTAAAAACACTCCTAGAATCGCTCCTAGGTGTCCCCATATTCCCTTACAAGTTTTAATGACTTTTCCCCTTACTAATTTACTAGTTGAGTTTAATTTAGAAAGTTCTTAAATGCTAAATACCTTACTAAGTTAGACTTTATGTTTTTCCTTTTGTTTCCCCTTTCTTTTTATGTTTCCCTTTTTTTTCTAGTTTCCTAATTGTTTTAAATTTCCCTCTTTCCCTTTTCATTTAAAAATCAAATTGCCAGGTGTATAAAATTAACTTTTTCCCTTTCCCATTTTTAATTAATAAATTTTAATTAGCATATGTGACAAAACAATTATTTCCCGTTTTTTCCTTTTTAAATTTTGTCCCCTAAAATATTTTTATAAATTGAATGAATTACTTACCCCCTTATCCTCACATGATTAATGATGATTATCATTATTACTTATTTATAATCATATTTTTATATAAATGGATATATACATATATATATTTTTTTATCACAAGTATCACTTAGACCTAGACTTTATTTTCCTAGTCTGGACGACATTTTATTAGGGAAATTGCTTTAAATCCTTCTCATCACATTATTCGTTCTAATTCCATCTAGGTTCATTAACTTATTAATTAGCAACGCAATGTTCCCTTCAGGATGTTTCTCCAAGGGTACCACTCACCCCATTATGTTTCCCTTGTGCAATGTGCCCTTCAAGAAGCAGTACATTCTCCAAGGGTGCCACTCACCTCTTGACTGACTTGGTAGACATCAAAACCCCTGGAGTAAATACTCCATGAGGTGATCTTGTGGGAGGCTAAAGGTGTCTAAGGAATAAGGCCCCTACCTTATTGCATGCCCCTTAGAATCATCGTGAGAGATTTTTGTAGTCAGTCCTCACGTCATGCCGGGTCTTCTCAAACTAAGTAATTGTTAACCTACAGTTAGAGACACTATGGGAGTACTAGTAGGCTATGGAAGGAATGTTGTCCACACCTCTCCCTCAATGTCTCTAGAAGTGGTGCGTGACCCCTCTACTCCACATGTGAGTCTGGCCGGTAAGCTATCGTCATCCTACATCATCAACGAATCATGTCAGAATAATATACATAATCATATCATCTAATCAGATGTACAAATGTCATATATACAACAATAAAACCCCATTATTCTACTCCCTGACTCTATCCAAAGTCCAAGGGGTTTCATCAATGCCTCTGCATCCTCAAGGTCCAAAATCCTGCACACTCAGGAAAACCGAGTCAATAACACCTGTCTATGTCAATACAGCAAAATAAGAAGCCATCAATCCTTAACGACTCATAATCATAATCAAATGCCCAAAAGTATAATAATCTGGATCACTTGTAAGCAAGTGTCCTCAAAGAATAATTTCACTCAGGGTGCATAAGAGCGGGATGTTACATATACTAGTCTATCGTCCAAATATTATGGGACTGGTAAATGACGTACATATGATTGCAAAAGGGCATATTGAAGTGCCTCATTTCTAAGGCTTCCACAAACTTTATTACTCGACCCAACAGGGGCATTTGCTTCACTTTCAGAGTTGCAGTCTACATCATAGGTTGGAAAAGAGGCCAGGAGTGCAATGAAGGAAAATTCAGAAACTAGTTTTTATGTTGTTGATGTTGGCATGAACAGTTAGCGAGCGAAAGCCAATTTCGTGCCACATTTGTTTATAAAATTGATGCGGAAATAGATACAATGTTAGCAGAAGATGTTTTGGAGTATGCAATTTTTTTCCAAGATGGTTGGAAGAAGGTCATTTAGAATGATGACCCAAACCATAGATTGGTATGTGTTCTATTCAGGAAAATTTTGACGCATTTTATGATAGTCTACTTCTAGTTCTAGATTTATATATCATTGTATCTATAGAAATAATCGAGTTATTCTTGTCATTAATTGCAGTTTGGAGATATGTTAAATGAATCTCTAGTAGGTAGGGGACTTGATTCGACAAGTTTAAATTTGGATGGGTTGAATCAGGTATGTGTTTTTTAATAGTTGTTCAATCTCCACTCTTTTGAATAAGAGATCAACAACATTTATAATTTTGTATAATTGTGAACACATTGAATCCTAGATTTAGTTCTTAGTTGTATTGTTCACAGATCCCTATTCCATCTCCTACTACTTGGGAAGGCTTGTCTCAATTCTCATTGGGAGATTTTGAAGATGGTGGGAGTTCACAAGTATCATTTAATGTCTTAAAATCATTTAAATTTAATGTGTTATAATCATTTAAATATAATTTTTCAAATTTTTAAATTTGAAATGTGTTATATAGGCCAATGTGGAGAAGAGAGTACCTGAGAGTGTGCTCGGGAGGGAAGCACCCAGATTAGGGAAGGATGTGTCCATTCAAGATGATTTATAAATGTTTGTTCTTGACTTTTATCAATTTTTTGTTTTCTCAAATTTTTGGTTTAGCCAAGTTCCTATTAAATTCTTTGATCAACTATTTTGAAATATATAGAACTCCTAGATAAATGTATCATTGTCTTAAATGGTTTATATTCAAAATTATTTAAGGTTATATCATGATGAAGACCTAATTTTTAACTTGAAGATTTGAATATTTGAGAACACAGTCTATCCCACATCAGAAAAGAGAAAGTTTCTAAATTTTTTTCAATTGCATTCCTTGCTTTCTTTTCCAAGAATGATGTAGTATGGACAAATTTATGTTTTCTACATACAACGAAGTGAATTCCTTCTTTCCAGGGTATTGTCAAACTCTTAACTAAATTGGTTACTAATCACAAAAACCAACATTCAATTAGATTTACAAATAAGCTCACACATATTGTATATGTGAGCTAGCTCACATAATTTCAAGGAGCATTTCATTATATCTAATATGAATACATCCCATTTAAATGATTTTTGAAGAATGACTTAATATACATGTGCAGATTTGTGTTTTCTTCATGTACATGCAATATTATATGAGAACACCTATTCCACAGAAGAAAGAGGAGATAAGTATTTTCTGGAAGAATGGTTTTTAAAATGGAGATTTGTGAACTTTTTTAGAAAACAAGTAGGTTTTTTGAAGAATGGATTAATAATGAGGTTTATGAGTCCTTTAGTTTGAAAGGGCATCGTGAAATTTGATTATATATGACCACTCCAGAAGAACAAGAGAGAAGTATTTAACTGTTGAGGAGATTAGTATTTTATTGTTGTGTAAATATGATCTAATAACATCACCTAGAATGAGAATTTCTAAAGGATTTGAGACTTTATCCACAAGAAGAATTTCACCTGAAGGATTTTAGACTTTATCCACAATGAGATAAGTATTTCTTTGGAAGAATGACTTAATATGGAGATTTGTGAATTTTCTTCATACACAGTTCTATATTGATATTTAGATTATTATTTAACTCTAATTCACAATTTGTTTTGCCAAGAACAAAATAACATCACCTGGGATGAGAATTTCACCTGAAGGATTTGGGAACTTATCTAGAAGAAGAATTTCATCTGAAGGATTTGAGACTTTATCCACAAGGAGATAAGTATTTCATTGGAAGAATGACTTAATATGGAGATTTGTGAACTTTCTTCATACACAGTTTTATATTTATTTTCAGATTATTATCTACTCTAATTCAATTTTTTTTTTTACCAAGAACATAATTTTTTTCTTTCAATTTTTTTAAGATTTTAGATAATATTTACAAATTGTTTAAATCATGTACTCTTAATTGAAGAGTAACTAGATTTTAAATCTGTTTAACTGTGGATGTCTATGTTATTATTTCTTATTGTTTATTTAATATTTAGTTACAATATATATGCTAATATGTGTTATTTGTTTTTTTATTATGTTTTTTATTTTTAAAGATGTCTAAATTATATTTGATGGAAAATATGTTTACAATATATTTTGTGGGAAAGAGTATGTTGGAGGATGACACTTAACTCTTTTAGTATGTATGTAAATTTTGTTTTAACTACAATTTTTGAATTCTGTATTATTTCACATGTTTAAATTGTAAATTTTTTATTTTTGAATTATGTTTTTTTTGTAGGTTTGAATTTCATGTATGAAGTGATCTATCTTAAAGAGATGGCTTAGAGTCCAGAATTTTGGAGTTAAATGTCTTCGTTTTTGTTATCATCCTAAAATGGATGTGGAACTTATGTATTTTACAGTGTAACTATTCAAGCTTTGATTATATATATATATATATATATTTAATAATTTTGAAATTCAAAATATCAATTATTGTCTCATATTTGATTTCTCAAAGTTGATGGAAAAAAAGTGGCAAAGTTTATTAGTAATGAACTAATGTTTTGTATGTTCTCCTTTTTACAATGCATTAAATTAAGCATCAAACTCTTAAATATTGTTTTGCTATGTATTAATTTAAATGTTTCATTTTATGTTCAATGTGTACTGTCAAAAATATGATTCTATTGTCAAAAAGTGACAAAGTTAACTAGTAGTGAACTAATGTTTTGTATATTCTCCTTCTTATAATGCATTAAATTAAGCATCAAACTCTTAAATACTTTTATGCTATGTATTAATTTAAATGTTTCATTTTATGTTCACTATGTACTGTCAAAAATATGATTCTATTGTCAAAAAGTGTCAAAGTTAACTAGTAATGAACTAATGTTGTGTATATATTCTCCTTTTTACAATGCATTAAATTAAGCATCAAACTCTTAAATAATTTTCTTAATTTAAATGTTTCATTTTATGTTCACTGTGGACTGTCAAAAATACGATTCTATTGACATATCATCAAATAATTTTGGCAGAATAATTTTAGCAGATTCTAGTTACTAATGAAAAATAAAATTCTATTTTTTTTAGCAGATTAGCAGATTCTATTTTAATTTTTTCTAATTACTAATGATTATGTTCGTTACATAGATGCAGTCAACCAATAAAAAAAATTAAAGGAAAAACTATTTAGGAAATAAATGCACATGGGATCTGCTAAATAAATTAGTTTACATAGATGCACTTAACTAATAAAAAAAAGTAAAGGAAAGATAGGCATATGAGATTATATATGCAAACTTATAGAATGTGTTGTTGTTTAAATATATTTAATAATATGTAAATTCAATAGATGAACAAGAAAAAAGTGAACTTTCAAACATATAAGATTGTATCATTGCATATTTATTTAAGAATATATGATAGAAGACAACATGTTAAACCATGCAAAACTTATTTGAGAATATATTATGGTAGTAGAAAACACTTTAAACCATGCAAAGCCTATGCTGGTATGAACTGCATTAAAAGGAAAAAAAAATCATTATCTACCAATTTACTTTCAGAAAACTTGTGTTTGATTTTGGAAGAAGGTAACCAATGTGGAATTCAAGGGAGGAGATATGCATTGAGGAATTGTGTTTTAGAGATACCAAGGAACAACACATACCCCTTGTACAACTCAGATAACATGTATTAAAGAGAATTACATTAGGAAAATGATTTGTAGGATATGGTTTAGTATTATTCACATAAACCCACATTTTTGTAAGGGTCTTCACTTGACTTTAGGTAAGGTTGTATTAATTTCCTTAACTTTGTTAGAGAAAAGATATATTAATTACAATTTAATTCACTTGATTTTCAACAAGGTTGTATTAATTTCCTTAACTTTGTTAGAGAAGAGATCTATTAATTATAATTTAATTCTTATGATTAACACTTCTAAATAAGTTTATATGAAAATCAATTTAATTATTAAAATAAAGATTCTAAATAATTTGAAATTTTAAATGTATTTATCAACTTAATAATTAGAATGGAGATATTAGTATATATATGATATTATTAGTAAAGTGTTACTACAACGAGTGGAAGAGATGTTTAAATTATTTTTAGTTATTAGTTCATATTAATTTAAAAAATGAAAAAAAAAATATCACTTAAAGAAGTCAATGCTCTCAAATCAAGGATAAAAGAGATGTTCAACTCTTCTTTGATTGATGCAGTAGTAATAAAAATAAAATTCTCAAGATAGAAGAGATATCCAAATTAATTATAGGTAATGTTTATACATTAAAATCTTGAGATAGAAGAGATGCTCAACTCTTTTTTGGTTTGTGTGTTAGCGATAAAATAAAATGCTCAAAATGATGTGACAATAAAATAAAACCTTAAAATGGAAGATATGATCAACTCTTCTTTAATTTTATCATGTAATCATTAAAAAAATGCTAAAGCTACAAGAGACATTCACCCAAAGGTTAGTATACCCTTAATAAAATAAAATCTCAAAATGAAAGATGTTTTTAACTTTTCTTTAATTTTTCCCTTCTCAAAATAAAATAGAGGTTTTTAACTTTCCTTTAATTTTGAGAAAAATAATTAAAAAAAATATTCAAAATAAAAAGGATGTTCAATTCAACTTTAATTTATATAATGTTTGTAAAATAAAATAAAAAACGGAATGAGTTAAAATTTGAAACAATATATTATTGCAATAGAAAATATAAAATATGTTTAACTTTTTTAAAATTAATGCAATATTATTAAAATAAAATAAAATAAAAATACTATTGAAAAAAGTAATTGTTTAATGGAAATGGTGTTTAACAATTTTTTAGTTTAAAATAAAATGCTCATACAAGAGGTATACAACTCAATTTTAATTGGTGTAATGCTCATAAAATAATTTTGATTGGTGTAATGGTTCAAAAACACAGATAAAATATGGTTGAACCATATTTTATCTGTGTTTTTTAAGAATGATCTGAAGTTTTTTATACATGCATTTTTTATAAATATCCTATTTGGAAATATGTTTGAAGATAGTCAAAACAAGTCATCAAAATCTGGAATGTACTTTCAATGAAAAATAAAAAAATTATGGAATGTACATGTGCCACTTGTTTAAAAACATCGTAATGGTATTTCATCTTCAATTATTCGTTCATGATTGACTTTGGACATTTTCCATTTTCTAACTTTTTTTTTTATTGAACTTCTATTAACTTTATGCGCGATGCACATACCAAATGACTAGATTGACAACTTGTGACATCTGACTGGTAGTCTTGAAAGTTAACTTGAGTATCGGTTTGATGGGTTTCTTGAATAAAATATCCTTTCAATACAATAGATCCTCTTTCATATATAAAATTGTTATCATCAAAATCTTATAATAGCCTCATCTTTTGTTCCATGCATCGCATCAAATAATATTTCACGTTTTTAGTGTTGTCTATAGGTGCAACCATGACAACAACATCTACTGCAAATAATTGGATATATTGGACAAAAAATAATTTGTATTAGATTATCACACAAGTACATCTACAAGTTATTTGAAAAAATTTAAACATAAAAATCACCTTCTCTAACAAGATCAGGAACTCTGTCGCCATCAACTGACACTATAATTTCATTTGATTCCATCTCCTCTGAGCTTGCAAGTAGAATTTTCCCTTTTACATTAAGTTCAACATGTCTCCAAGCTTTAACATATCCTGCATTTTCATTCTTGCAAATATCTATGGACTCTGTGTCCTCTATGCAAACTGAACAAAAACAAGAGTCATTTCTTGTATCAAATGCAAACCAATTTTGAAAACATTTTGTGTTAACTGAATGTATTTTTCATGTCCCAGGTATTGTACTGACGTCATATGGGATTGATATATTTATATCTTCGATTCCAACATACCAAAAAAATATGCACAAGACAATAACTTGTTAACTTGAAATCTCTCAAGAAAAAGATTGAAGATTTAATATAAATTTGAACATGTTCAAATTTATATATCCTGTGTACATACATGTAACATTTATATCTAGACACACCTGTGCACATCCCTTGATGGATTATATTCATGGATTAAATTCATTTTTCACCATTCAACAACTTTTTCAATGGATTCAAATCGATCTGCATGAGGGTTCAACTAATACCTTCAAAGTGCTCATTTTATACATGCCCCTGCACCATCCTGCTCTCCTTTTCCATGACCAGTCTCAAAAAAATTTCAACAATCTGTAATGTTTATTTTTTTATGAAGACGACATAACCAATAGAATGATCGTGAAGATTTGAACTAACCCGCACACCCATCTGACCATTTCCAATGTTGATCAAATCTAATTTCGCGTTCTTTCAGTGAATCATAAAATTTATCAAAACAATGTTGTACATAATGTGTATCGTGTGCTCGATCATCACTTACATAAAAGTGATATTATTTAATAACATGTCGATTGTCGTTGGTGATTTTTATGTTATCAAGACTCCATTGAACAAGTCTATATAGAACGTGGACAAATATCATGAGTTGATCAGAATGATAATGTAACGAACCGCCTCGTTACGTCAATCATTCTAGTAACAGG
>ML779881.1:429625-459591 GCA_009831015.1 Picea engelmannii | reverse complement strand
ATGTTTCATTTTATGTTCACTATGTACTGTCAAAAATATGATTCTATTGTCAAAAAGTGTCAAAGTTAACTAGTAATGAACTAATGTTGTGTATATATTCTCCTTTTTACAATGCATTAAATTAAGCATCAAACTCTTAAATACTTTTCTTAATTTAAATATTTCATTTTATGTTCACTGTGGACTATCAAAAATATGATTCTATTGACATATCATCAAATAATTTTGGCAGAATAATTTTACCAGATTCTAGTTACTACTGAAAAATAAAATTCTATTTTTTTTAGCAGATTAACAGATTTTAGCAGATTCTATTTTAATTTTTTCTAGTTACTAATGATTATGTTCATTACATAGATACAGTCAACCAATAAAAAAAATTAAAGGAAAAACTATTTAGGAAATAAATGCACATGAGATCTGCTAAATAAATTAGTTTACATAGATGCACTTAACTAATAAAAAAAAGTAAAGGAAAAAGTAAAGGAAATATAGGCATATGAGATTATATATGCAAACTCATAGAATGTGTTGTTGTTTAAATATATTTAATAATATGCAAATTCAATAGATGAACAAGAAAAAAGTGAATTGTCAAACATACAAGATTGTATCATTGCATATCTATTTAAGAATATATGATAGTAGACAACATGTTAAACCATGCAAAACTTATTTGAGAATATATTATGGTAGTAGAAAACACTTTAAACCATGCAAAGCCTATGCTGGTATGAACTGCATTAAAAGGAAAAAATATTCATGATCTACCAATTTACTTTCAGAAAACTTGTGTTTGATTTTGGAAGAAGGTAACCAATGTGGAATTCAAGAGAGGAGGTATGCATTCAAGAATTATGTTTTAGACATGCCAAGGAACAACATATACCCCTTGTACAACTCAGATAGCATGTATTAAAGAGAATTACATTAGGAAAATGATTTACAGGATATGGTTTAGTATTATTAACATAAACCCACATTTTTGTAAGGGTCTTCACTTGACTTTAGGTAAGGTTGTATTAATTTACTTAGAGAAGAGATCTATTAATTACAATTTAATTCACTTGATTTTAAACAGGGTTTTATTAATTTCCTTAACTTTGTTAGAGAAGAGATCTATTAATTATAATTTAATTCTTATGATTAACACTTCTAAATAAGTTTACATGAAAATCAATTTAATTATTAAAATGAAGATTCTAAATAATTTGAAATTTTAAATGTATTTATCAACTTAATAATTAGAATGGAGATATTAGTATATATATGATATTATTAGTAAAGTGTTATTACAATGAGTGGAAGAGATGCTTAAATTGTTTTTAGTTGTTAGTTCATATTAATTTAAAAAATGAAAAAAAAAAATTATCACTTAAAGAAGTCAATGCTCTCAAATCAAGGATAAAAGAGATGTTCAACTCTTCTTTGATTGATGCAGTAGTAATAAAAATAAAATTCTCAAGATAGAAGAGATATCCAAATTAATTATAGGTAATGTTTATACAATAAAATCTTGAGATAGAAGAGATGCTCAACTTTTTTTTGGTTTTTGTGTTAACGATAAAATAAAATGATCAAAATGATGTGACAATAAAATAAAACCTTAAAATGGAAGAGATGATCAACTCTTCTTTAATTTTATCACGTAGTCATTAAAAAAATGCTAAAGCTATAAGAGATATTCACCCAAAGGTTAGTATATCCTTAATAAAATAAAATCTCAAAATGAAAGATGTTTTTAACTTTTCTTTAATTTTGCCCTTCTCAAAATAAAATAGAGGTTTTTAACTTTCCTTTAATTTTGAGAAAAATAATTAAAAAAAATATTCAAAATAAAAAAGATGTTCAATTCAACTTTAATTTATATAATGTTTGTAAAATAAAATAAAAATCGGAACGAGTTAAAATTTGAAACAAGATATTATTGCAATAGAAAATATAAAATATGTTTAACTTTTTTTTAAATTAATGCAATATTATTAAAATAAAATAAAATAAAATACTATTGAAAAAAGTAAGTGTTTATTGGAAATGGTGTTTAACAATTTTTTAGTTTAAAATAAAATGCTCATACAAGAGGTATACAACTCAATTTTAATTGGAGTAATGCTCATAAAATAATTTTGATTGGTGTAATGGTTCAAAAACACAGATAAAATATGGTTGAACCATATTTTATCTGTGTTTTTTAAGAATGATCTGGAGTGTTTTATACATACCTTTTTTATAAATATCCTATTTGGAAATATGTTTGAAGATAGTCAAAACAAGTCATCAAAATCTGGAATGTACTTTCAATGAAAAATTAAAAAAATTATGGAATGTACATGTGCCACTTGTTTAAAAACATTGTAATGGTATTTCATCTTCAATTATTCGTTCATGATCAACTTTGGACATTTTCCATTTTCTAACTTTTTTTTTTTTATTGAACTTCTATTAACGTTATGCACGCTGCACATACCAAATGACTAGATTGGCAACTTGTGACATCTGACTGGTAGTCTTGAACGTTAACATGAGTATTGGTTTGATGGGTTTCTTGAAAAAAATATCCTTTCAATACAATAGATCCTCTTTCATATATTAAACTGTTATCATCAAAATCTTATAATCGCCTTATCTTTTGTTCCATGCATACTTCACGTTTTTAGTGTTGTCTATAGGTGCAACCATGGCAACAACATCTACTGAAAATAATTGGATACATTGGACAACAAATAATTCGTATTAGATTATCACACAAGTACATCTACAAGTTATTTGAAAAAATTTAAACATAAAAATCACCTTCTCTAACAAGATCAGGAACTCTATCGCCATCAACTGACACTATAATTTCATTTGATTCCATATCCTCTGAGCTTGCAAGTGGAATTTTCCCTTTTACATTAAGTTCATCATGTCTCCAATATTTAACATATCCTGCATTTTCGTTCTTGCAAATATCTATGGATTTTGTGTCCTCTATGCAAACTGAACAAAAACAAGAGTCATTTCTTGTATCAAATGCAAACCCATTTTGAAGACGTTTTTTGTTAACTGAATGTATTTTTCGTGTCCCAGGTATTGTACTAACGTCATATGGGATTGATATATTTATTGTAACGGCCTCCTCGTTACGACAACAACTCTGATAACAGGTGCAATTTTTTGTTTTTTTGTTTAAGGTGTGCGCGCGCATGTAGAAGTAACAGACACTCTACACTCTACGTCGCCACTCGACGACCAACAAGACACAACCATGATGAACATAAAAAGAAAACAATGATGCATGACAAGTAACTGCATGCATAACGACGATCACACGATAATAAGTAGAACTGACTACCAGCCATCCTGCCCTGCAATGGTTAGGACCTCCAAGACACATAAGCAACACTCAAGCCCAAGTTCCCATCAATTTTAACCATTTAAGGTCTCAGGGCTGGCGACTATTCTGAGGAACATGGAGGTGTCTACATCAATAAGTAACACATCATGTCATATGTCAATCACATCATAATCAAGCATAAATGGTCTAACATCATAAAAGTCCAGATCACTTGCAAGCAAGTGTCCTCAAATAATAAGTGTTCTCAGTGCACCAGAGCGGGATGTTACATACACCCCCTCTTGGTCTAAACTTCATCCCGAAGTTTCTCAGTATACATGCAGAAATAACAGTATCACAGTATCATAAGTCTATCTATCAAACAAAAATGGAAACTGCTGACGCATATCATATGCGTCCTCCCAGGTCACCGAGTGCGGACTATAACTATCCCACTAGACCTTGACCTGATCTATCGTTCGACGTTGTAACTGTCGGATGCAATGATCTAAGATGTGGACCAGCTCAGCCGTGAGTGCTCCCTCGTCCGATACCTGCAAGGAACTCATGTCAATCACGTGTGTAGGATCACTAACATAATGTCTCAAAATAGATACATGAAAAACATCGTGCATACGCCTCAAAGAATCAGGCAACGCTAGTCGATAGGCCACGGGCCCCTTTCTCTCCATAATCTCGAAAGGTCCCACAAACCTCGGAGAGATTTTAGCTCCCTTTCCAAAATTGATCAAACTCTTATGCGGTTTAACCCGCAAGAAGACTCGATCACCGACCTCGTAACTACGGTCGACTCGGTGCGCATCGACATAACTCTTTTGTCGATCCTGTGCTTCCTTAACCCTTTGTCTTATGGTTTCCATTTTCTCTTCCATTTCTTGGATCGCTTTTGGTCCCACCAAGACCCTATCCTCAATCCGATCCCAACTGAAGGGTGTATGACACGATCGCCCATAAAGAAACTCAAAAGGCTCCATCTTAATGGTTCTCTGGTAACTGTTGTTGTAAGGGAACTCTACTAGAGGTAAGAATTCCTCCCAACGCTTTTGTTGGTGCATCACGTACATGCGCAACATGTCTTCCAAGGTTTGGTTCATTTGTTCGGTCTACCCGTCAGTCTCTGGATGATACGCAGTACTAAAATTAAGTTGGGTTCCCAATGCCTCTTGGGAACTCATCCAAAATCGTCCAGTAAACACCAATCCTCGATCGGATATAATCTTTTTAGGCACACCATGCTGCCTCACAATCTCACTGATGAAAACTCTAGCTATGTCAAGTGCCTGATACGTCGTACGCACAGGAATAAATTTAGCACTCTTCGTCAGAGTGTCTACTACTACAAAAATAGAGTCGTGTCTCCTTGCCGTTAGTGGCAATCCAACAATAAAATCCATCGAAATAACTTCCCATTTCAATTTCGGAATGGCATGTGGTTGAAGTAATCCTGCCGGGTGTCTATGTTCAGCCTTTACCTGCTGACACTCGAGACATCTAGCCACAAAGTTGACTATGTCGGTCTTCATTCCCTTCCAGAAGAATAAGGGTTTAAGGTCTTCCCTCATCTTCATAACTCCTAGGTGAGCCATGTAAACTGATCTATGAGTGTCGCTCAGGATCAACATCCTCAACTCATCGTTAGGCAGTATGTAAATCCGACCTCTAAACCTCAATAAACCATCGTTATCCAATGAATATCCCTCATATCGTGGTACCATCATCGTGTTTTGTCCGATAAAATCCTGGACTTCTTTGTACCAGTCATCGTCACGCTGTAAAGTGAGAATCTTCTCACATAGATTTGTTTGAAGAGGCAACACCAAAAAGATGCGTGGCCTTCAACTCAAAGCATCCATCACTCAGTTCACTGTTCCCTTTATGTAAGTAATCTTGAATTTGTACTCGCTAAGCAATTCCGACCAACGTCGTTGTCGGGCGTTCAGGTTGCCTTGCGTGAAAATGTGTTGCAACCCACAATGATTAGTCTTTAATTCAAATTTTCGTCCAACAAGGTAGTGTCTCCAAACCTTCAAGGAATATACGATGGCTAATAACTCCAAATTGTGTGTCGCGTAGTTCTCCTCATGCCTTCTCAACTTCCTCGAAATGTAAGCAATCACTCGTCCGTCTTGCATCAAGACACCGCCTAAACCTTCCTTGGATGCGTCAATGCATACCAAGAATTCTGCATCCATGTCAGGGACCTTTAGTATTGGTGTTTTCATCAACAACTCCTTAAGCCTCTGAAATGATTCCGCGCATTTCTCGGTCCAGACAAACTTCTTGTTTTTCTTCTGCAATTTCGTGATTGGATTTGCTATATTTGAGAACCCCTCGACAAACCGTCGATAGTATCCTGCTAAACCCATAAAACTACGTACTTATGTGACATTCGTCGGTGCAGGCCATTCCATAATAGCCTCAACCTTGGCTGGATCCATGGCAATACCTTCGCCGGAAATGAAATGCCCTAAGTAGTGAATCCTCGATTGGTAAAAAGAGCATTTGGACAACTTCCCATACAATTTTTGTTCTCATAAACATTGTAGTACCAAGCGCAAGTGCGCGTCATTCTCCTTCGTCGTCCGAGAGTAGATCAAAATATCATCAATGAATACTTGGACGAACTTGTCCAAGTACTCACAGAACACCCCGTTCATCAAACTCATGAATACCCCTCGAGAGTTTGTCAATCCAAACAAAAAAGCAGTAAACTCGTAATGTCCAAATCTCGTCTTAAAGGCAGTCTTAGGGATGTCATCCTCCTTGAACCATAACTGGTGTTATCCGGATCGCAAATCAATCTTGGAGAACACCATCGCACCCTTCATTTGATCGAATAGATCGTCAATTCTTGGTAAGGGATACTGATTCTTGATCGTAGCCTTGTTCATTTGACAGTAGTCATTGCAAAGCCTCCATGATCCATCCTTCTTTCGTATGAAAATAATTGGTGCACCCCATGGTGACACACTAGGATGTATTAGTCCCAGGTCCAACAACTCCTTCAGTTGCATTTTCAACTCTTGCAACTCTGGGGTAGACATCCGATAAGGAATTCTTTATATCAGTTTGGTTCCCGGTTTCAGGTCTATGGTAAACTCCAATTCCCTTTCCGATGGCATCCCAGGCAAATCCTCTGGAAATATGTTCGCAAATTCCTTCACCACCGAAAGGTATTCTAGACCTTTCGCGACTCCCTTCTCGTTTAGCATGAGGATCGCATAAAGTTTGTACCCCTTGCGCATACTCTTCCGTAACTGTAAGGAAGAGATGCACCGCAGGGAAATTCCCTGGTTCCTTCCTACAATCACACATCTCTGTCTTTCATCATCAACCAAGCTCAACCCTTTCATCTTACAGTTGAGTATCGCCTCATGCGTTTCCAACCAATCCATACCGATCACAACGTCATAAGATCCTAAGATCGTGATGTACAAGTTGACCCTCATGACAAACTCTCCCAGGTTAAGGGCACAGCCCGTAACCTTTCCTCCAACCTTCTGTTTGGCTCCCGAAGCCATCTCCACGAAGCTAAACTCATCCTATTCGACTACCTTTACCTTAATCCTTTTTAGTGCTGCACCAGAAATGAAACTCTCTGTAGCTCCTGGGCCTATCAAAATACTAAGGGTCTGGTCAGTGACAGTACCTATCGTCTGGAGAAAAGTCGACTGGTGCTCTACCTGGCGGTTATTCACCACTGCATGAATCCGATGGGCCTTGCCCATATCTCCCATGGTAGCAGGTCCGGCTGATCCAGACGCCCTCATCCTCTCCACAGGACAGTCACGCTAGTAGTGTGGCTCCCCACACGTACAACACCCCTTCTTCGGCCCAGTAGTCCTAGTACTCAAAGTAGAAGATGACTGCCCACCGGCTTGAAACCCTAGTCTGTTCTGTTGAACAGGCCTAAACTGTTGTTGCTGCGAGCGACACTGCTGCTGGTGTTGTGGTCCTTGATAAGGTGTCTGCTATTGAGGTGACGGTCGTCGGGGTGTAGCAAAAGTGGATCCCCTCTGGAAGCCATGATGTCCCAGCATATGTCTCGCTGGTGCCTGATGCGACGACGCACCAGATGAACTCTGCCATGCAGGTCTCGCTAGAGTCCTGGTCTGACCCCCACTGATAAGCTCCTCCTCTGCTATGAGGGAATTTTGGACAACGTCGTGCAAGGTTTGAGGCATCAAGATCCTAACCTTCGCACGCAGGCTGTCGTTAAGGCCAAACACGAACCGGTTGACCTTGAGCTTCTCAGTGTTAAGGTGCGGAGCATACCGGAGTAGCTCCATAAAACGTGCCTCGTACTCGGGCATCGTACGACCTCCCTGTCGTAATGCATTGAACTCATTGAGCTGATGATCAATGAATTCCTATGAAAGGTACCTCTCTTGGAACCGTTCCTCAAATAGTTCCCATGACACATCTTCCATGGCCATGTTCAGCTGCGGCAGGAGCATCTTGCACCATAGAAGAGCGCTCTCCTTCAGTTGAAAGACCGCCATGCAGACCTTCATGTTGGAGGTATAATCGCAAAGTTCGAAGCACATCGCCATATTCTCCAACCATGCCTCGGTGGCTGCACCATTCGGGGCACCAAAGAACTCGGGAAATTTTACCTTCTCGAGTTCATGGTGAGTGCTACCTGTAATGGCCGGTGCGCACGGTGGAACCTCAGGGGGTGCCGGTGCCCTGGCCTCGTCTCGATCCAATCTGATGATCAGAGCCTTGGACATGCGCTGAAAGGATCTCATCATCCCAATAACATCACCAACTACTATCTGTTCCTGTCCGAGAACTTGCTCGCCTCCCTTGGGGTTAGACCCCTCAAGCGTGGATGTTGCTGGAGGCGTCTCGCCTCCTCCCCTAGCATCCCGTCATCTGCCTCCGTGATGTCCTCTAACCATGATTGCCTGCATGCACACAATCAACTTGATCAACAACGGTATAATAAAACCAACTCATGTCAACGAAAGCCGTAGTGAACCCCAAGTCGCGGGTCGAACCGACTCTAATACCATATGTAACGGCCTCCTCGTTATGACAACAACTCTGATAATAGGTGAAATTTTTTTTGTGTGTGTTTAAGGTGTGTGCGCACATGTAGAAGTAGCAGACACTCTAGACTCTACATCGCCACTTGACGACCAACAAGACGCAACCACGATGAACATAAAAAGACAACAATGACGTGTGACAAGTAATTGCATGCATAACGACGATCACGCAACGATAAGTAGAACTAACTACCCGCCATCCTACCCTGCAATGGTTAGGACCTCCAAGAAACATAAGCAATGCTCAAGCCTAGGTTCCCATCGATTTTAACCATTTAAGGTCTCAGGGCTGGCGACTGTTCTGAGGAACATGGAGGTGTCTACATCAAATAGTAACACATCATGTCATTTGTCAATCACATCATAATCAAGTATAAATGGTCTAACATCATAAAATTCCAGATCACTTGAGAGCAAGTGTCCTCAAATAATAAGTGTTCTCAGTGCACCAGAGCAGGATGTTACATTTATATCTTCGATTCCAACATACCAAAAAAACCTGCACAAGACAATAACTTGTTAACTTGAAATCTCTCAAGAAAATGATTGAACATTGAATATAAATTTGAACATGTTCAAATTTATATATCTTGTGTACATACATGTAACATTTATATCTAGACACACCTGCGCACATCCCTTGATGGATTATATTCATGGCTTGAATCCATTTTTCACCATTCAACAAATTTTTCAATGGATTCAAATAGATCGACATGAGGGTTCAACTGATACCTTCAAAGTTCTCATTTTATACATGTCCCTGCACCATCGTGCTCTCCTTTTCCATGACCAGTCTAAAAAAAAATTCAATAATCTGTAATGTTTAATTTTTTATGAAGACGACATAACCAATAGAATGATCATGAAGATTTGAACTAACCTGCACACCCATCTGACCATTTCCAATGTCGATCAAATCTAATTTCGCGTTCTTTCAATGAATCATAAAATTTATGAAAACAATGTTGTACATAATGTGTGTCGTGTGCTCGATCATCACTTACATAAAAGTGATATTATTTAATAATATGTCGATTGTCATTGGTGATTTCTATGTTATCAAGAATCCATTGAGCATGTCTATATAGAACGTGGACAAATATCGTGATTTGATCAGAATGATAATATTCACTCTGTATTTCTTTTTGTGCAACAAATGTGTAATTCTCTGCAAAATCAACTACAGAAAAATTGTCGCTGGTGGAAACACTTCACTGGATTGTTTGAATTGTAGATCTTACCATCCAGATTTATGTTAATGCTTTGTGTATTTATAGATTTCTCCCTCAAACTTCTTCAAAAAATCTATCACACAAATTTTATCTACCTTCAAATCAATCCTTTTGAAAATAACATTTGAATAATGTGGAGCTGTGTTTTTCATATATTCATATCTCTTCCAATTGACTCTTATATTAGAAAATGATTGATCATTCATATCAATATGATACTTTGAATGAAACAAACTTAGATTTCCACAATGATCACATTTCTTTCCACCAACACATTTTCTTTTGTAAAATAAATCATCATCTTCTCTTTCACATAGAATTTTAGATATAAAAACATGGAATGTGGAAGGAGGAGCTGAACTTGGCCATAAAGTTTTACCAAAATCCAAAAAAGTTTCGTAATACAACTCAAATCCTACATGATAATGAAAACAACAAGTGTCACAAACAATGATGGGTCTAACAAACTGTGGTTTTTGTTGCACAAATGTATTGATGAAAATTTTAACTTCTTTGTGCTCTTGTTTGAACTTATTGAACAAATCTATTTGTGTCATTGGAAATATATGTTTTGGATGTTCTTAATATTGTTTTCATTCTATTCCTTGTCGCAACACATTCCTTTTATGTGGTGATGCACGAGATTCTTCCAACCAACAATTACAAGCCAATTCTTTAACATTTTCTGCAAGTCTATCTTTGTAGGGTTGTCTAGAAATCACTATCCAACAAGCCAATTCATCATTTACATCTATTTTCAATCGAAATTTTCTATGTTTGTGCAATGTTTTTCTTGACCTTCCCATCATTTTTTCCATATGTCGTGTCAAACGATCTTGTATATTGCTAGATGAAACAATTGTTGTTTATATCTCTCTACGTGCAACACAAACATCTTATTTTCGAGATTTTCCAAAAGATTTTAATACACTAGTTATATTGTTAAATACATTATGTTTCACCTTTGTATCCTTTGTCGACTTTTGAATACCCAATAATAATGTTTCCTCTTTTAACTTTCTTGACTTCATTAGACAAAGTAAAAATTGAGCTTGTATTATTACTGATTCATCTTTGAAAGAAATATTATACATATTATTAGTTCGATATCTTATATAATTCTTAGTGGTTTTCTTCCCAAATATGTTAGTATCAACATTTTCTAATATTTCATAATCATTGTTGATAGATTCTCCTGCATATTTCAATTTAAAGTTTATATTAAAAGCAATAACCCGAACACAAATTCACTAAATTATATATACTTGAGTGTTCATCTTGTATTATCTAAATTTATGTACATACCTATAGGTGATTCTTCTTCTGCTTCAATTTTAGTTTCAACATCTTCTGCTTCAATTTCAGTTTCAAGGCCTTCTGCTTCAATTTTGGTTTCAGCGCCTTCTTCGACATTATGAGAAAAATCTATTTATGTTTTTTGAAAAACATCAAATTGTAATTACAATCAATTATATTATTTATAATATTTTAAATTTGAATTCTATACTTTGAATTCAGTACTTTCTGAATACATGTAACATCCTGCTCTTACGCACACTGAGCGAACTTGTTCTTTGAGGACACCTGCTCGCAAGTGATCCAGATTATTATACTATTAAACTTTTGATTTGTATTATGAGGCGTTATGTGTTGATGACATGTTGTTTTTCTACCTTGGCATAGACAGGTGCTATTGAATCAGTTTTATTGAGAGTGCAGGATTTTGGACCTCATGGATGCAGAGGCATCAATGGAACCCCTTGGACTCTATTTCAATTCAGGGAGTGAAATATTGGAGTTTGATAGTTTTATATGTGATATTAGTGCATCTGATTAGATGATATGATTATGGATTTATTTATGACATGATTTGTTGATGATGCAGGCTGATGATAGCTTGCGGACCAAACTCACATGTGGAGTAGAAGGGTTATGCAGGACTACCAGATATCTTGAGGGAGAGGTGTGGACAGTAGCCCTGCCACAACCCACTAGCACTCTTGTCGTGGCTAGAACTGTAGGTTAATGTTTTCCTAGTTCGAGAGGACCCACGATGCCGTGAGGGCAGACTGCGACAAACGGTCACGATGATTCTAAGGGGTGTGAAAGAAGGCAGGGGCCTTATTTGTTAGAGGACCTTAGTCTCCCACAAGTTCACTTAGTGGAGTATTGACTCCAGGGGTTTTTGATGTCTACCAAGTCAGTCAAGAGGCGAGTGGCACCCTTGGAACATGTGGAGCATCTTGAAGGGAACGTTGCACAAGAAAAATGGAAAGAGGTGAGTGGCACCCTTGGAGCACGTAGTGCGTCCTGAAGGGCATGTCATGCAAGGGAAACATATGTGGTGAGTGGCACCCTTGGAGAATCTAGTGCGTCCTGAAGGGCATGTCACGTTGTTAATGACAAATGAATGAACCTAGATGGCCTTAGGATGAATAACATGATCATAAATTTTTAAAACAATTTCCCTAATAAGATGTCACCCAGCACAAAAAATAAAGTCTAGATCTAAATTATACTATGGTAGAATTTTTCTATCCTTTTAAATATATATATATATATAAAATAAATAATCATGATAATCTTCATTAATCCTGTAACAAGAAGGGAGTAAGCAATTTATTTGATTCATAAAAATTTGTTGGGATAAAAATAAAAAAAGGGGAAATAATTGTTTTATTATATTATGATAATTTAAAATTTATTTATTAAAAAGGGAAAAGGAAAAAAAAATTAATTTCTACACCTGCCAAATTGAGTTCTAAATGAAAAGGGGAAAAAGGGAAATCAAAAATAATTAGGAAACTAGGAAAAGAGGGAAACATAAAAAGAAAATGGAAACACAAGGGAAAATGAAGAAAGTCAAACTTAGTAAGGTATCTAGCATTTAAGAACTTTCTAAATTAACTCAACTAGTAAATTGGGAATGGGAAAAGTCATTAAAACTTGTAAGGGAATACGGGGACACCTAGGAGTGATTCTAGGATTGATTTTAGGTGGGTGAGAGAAATAGGTGTAATTAATTAATTAAATTAATTAATTTATGGAGGAATGAAGAGGATGGGTGACACTTGTACAGGGAGGATTTTTAGGAATTAATTTATTAAACATTAAATTAAATGGGATTTTGGGAAAGTAAAGGACTTCAAAACTCTATATAATGAAGGGAGGAGAAGAATGATGGGTCGCATCTATTTGTGCAACATTACACTGCATAAATATATACTTGACTGACTTAGGTTGTGGGAGTTAGGATAACCATCTTGGTGAGGAGTGGTAGCTCGGCCTTGCGAGGCAAGATGGGAGCTAGTTGAATCGATGGATAGTGTGGATGGCCCCTTTGTGGCTCGGGGGATAAGGAGGAAGAAGAGTACCCCTAGCATTGGTTGGGAGGTACCGGTGAAGTCTCGTTAGTCAGCAAGTGGGAGTTGCATGGAGTGCAAAGGACTTCAACTCAGAGTGGGAGATCAGGCAATGGTATTCTTTCTTAATTTTGTATGGTAGATTGTTGTAGGATTTATGCTTGGGATCTGCATGTTTAATTGGGTAAGTATACTGATTGTCTAAATTGTTGACTGAAATGTTTATAGCCCAGCTCAATGATTGATTGAATCCCATGGCCTTCGTTTCCCTGCATGTCTTGACCACCCTGTGATGTATTGATTGTGACCATTGTGGTTGTTTTCCCTTCATCCCTAGCTCATCAATCCTCACCTAAGAAATCATCCAGGAGCCTGATCTACGGTCGTCGCTTTGGCGTTAATAGACCTATGGATCTGAACGCCCTACTTTTCTGTGCGAGGATGATGAGCGAAGGACGAACCTATCAGTCATCTACCTCCATTGTTGTCCTTGGATGATTGGATCCTTTCGGTTCTCTTACTGTTGTCTTCATTTTTTATTGGTATTCTGGCAATGGAAAAATGAATTGACTGATGTCTGCATTTTGTATTGGTATTTGTGCAATGGAAAAATGAATTTATTCATGTCTGCATTTTGTATTGGTATTCTGCCAATGGAAAAACGAATTGAGTGATGTTTGCATTTTGTATTGGTATTCTGGCAATGGAAAAACGAATTGATTCATGTCTTCATTTTGTATTGGTATTCTGGCAATGGAAGATGGATTGATTCACGTCTGCATTTTGTATTGGTATTCTGGCAATGGAAAAAATGAATTGATTCATGTATGCATTTTGTATTGGTATTCGGGCAATGGAAAAACAAATTGATTCATGTCTGCATTTTGTATTGGTATCCTGGAAATGGAAAAATATTTTTTCTTTTAAAAGTTGCCAGAGGTTGTCGTTAAAATGCCCACATTTTTTCTTTCAAATGAGACAAAGATTGTCGTTTTAAATGCTCACATTTTTGCTTTCAAATGAGATAGAGATTGTCATTTTAAATTGGCTATTTTTTTTCTTTCAAATGAGACTAAGTTTTCTATTTTAAATGACCACATTTTGCTTTCAAATGAGACTGAGATTGTTGTTTTAATTGCCCACATTTTTCTTTCAGATGAGACTGAGTTTGTTTTTTTAAATGCCCACATTTTTTCTTTCAAATGAGACTGAGTTGTTGTTTTAAATGCCCACGTTTTTTCTTTCAAATGAGACTGAGATTGCCATTTAAATGCCCACATTTTTTCTTTCAAACACTAGACTGAGTTGATGTTAAATGCCGACAAATTGCCATTAAATAGTAGCATATTCTTGCTAGGGTATGGCACAATGATTCGCCATTAACTGTGACTGTGTTTTGTTGCTGGTGTGACCACGTTTTTCCCCTTTAAATGGTTGAATGCGATTGCTGGATTGGATACCATTTTTCCCTAAATGTCTCCTGCATTTTACTAGTAATTGCCATGTTAATTGCAATATTAAATGTTGTATTATTGTCATATTAATTGCCAAGATAATTTGCTACAATGAGTTAATGGACAACAGATTCCTTCGTAATGATATATTAATTGTGTTGTTACAATTATATTAGTTTATGTGTTACTGTTATATTGATTGTTACTTTTACATTAATTGCCTTGTTATTGCTTTACTAATGGTTATGTTAATTAAAATGTTAATTGCATTGTCATTGCTATATTACTCATTATGATAACAGTTATGTAAATCGCCTTGTTATTGATGAATTAACTGTCATGTTAATTGTTACGTCAATTGCCTTGTTTTTCTATAATAATTTTCATGTAACTGCGATGTTGTTGCCTTGTTAGATTGCTAAAATCATGTTAATAGTTGACAATTTCCTTCTCAATATTAATGACAACTATTATTGTTAGTTTGGTCGATATAGTAGTCTACATGCTGAGATTGATTGTTCATAAGTGTTTTAATGGAATCATTCTACTTTAATATTGTAAATGTTGTTATTTAATTAATATCTAGTTGGATGGACAAACTGGATTAACATAGACTTGACCGATTAGGTTGTGTTAAAGATTAAAATTTGATTGGTAAATAAAGAATGGATTGCAAATTTTAGACTCGCTGGATTGAATTTTAATTAAGGATAGAGGGAATTTATAATTATGGCTTTAGTCTGGACCACTTAGATTTGAAAAATTAATTGTATTAACGTTTATTTAGCGGATGCATTATTGTCTAATTGTAACTTGACATGCCCCGTTAGAATGGAGCGGTTGTTAAAATTGAATGTAATCATAGACTGGTTAGACTGGGTGATTGGTGGGGGCAGGGATGATGTTGTGTGGGCTGGTGTCACCCCTTGTCTTCGTCCTCTTTCATATAATCAACCTTTGCATGGGGTAGGTATAGTATCCTAGTTAGTATTCATTTCCTAGCGCGTCAGAGTTTTCTTGAGTCATGGTCCCTTTTATTTTGCGCCAAGGACTATTGACGCACCTCTCATCTAGGGACGAAATGGTCCCTAATGAGTGGATCATGGCACGTCCTATGGGTTAGCGGTGAATGATAGCTTGGTCGAAGTCCGTGCCTACCATGTGAGTGTGGTTGAGAATTGTATGTTTACTTGGGTGCATGCCTTGGTTCATGAGCCTTGAGGTTCTAGTATTATTCGTCAATGTTGTCATGTCGGGAAGGTGAAGTGGTCCCTTAGCTTGTAGGCATGTCTTGTTTCATCGGGTGGTTAGTCATTACCTATGGTTATTTTGTGTCTGTTTTTCCGGATTTCCCTTGTGCCTTTGTGTGGTGTAATCGTTTCCTTCTTGCCCCTTAATTCTTAAATACAAAAAAAATAAATTGGCCTCACCCATTGTTGGAACAGTGGGGTCGTTACATATGGTATTAGAGCGGGTTCAACCTTGCAACTGTGGATCGCCAGGCCTTCCACTGCAATAAACCTGTGAGTATTAACCCTTGAATTAATTAAAAACCTTAACATGTCCTTGTGGTGATCTCATTTAGAGGACGCCTCAGAGGTTCGCAATGTTGTTTCATGGAAGGTGGTTTGACACCTTCAGAATTTCTCGCACCCTCAGAGTCGAACCCCCAAGGGGAAGAACAAGTTCTTGAGATGGATTTTCTTGTTGTAAGGGATGGTGATGTTTTGACAAGGTCCTTCCAGGTATTGTCAAAGCACCTTGATTCATCATTGGTACTGAGATGAGGTCGGGGCACCTGTACCCCTGAGGGTCCACAACACGCCCTAGCTAGTACCATTATCATCCATAGAGAACTCGAGAGAGTTGAGTTCTCAAGCCCATGAGTGTGGTGGATGGTTGTGTCGTCGAGGCACGATTGTAGAGAAAGGCTTTGTGCTTCACACTTTGCGATTATGACCTCCACCATGAAGGTCCGTATGGTGGTCTTTTGACTGAAGGGGAGCGCTCTTTTATGGCAGAAGATGTTCCTGCTACTTTTGAACGTGGTCTTCGATGCTGTGTCATGGGAACTATTTGAGGGACAATTCTAAGAGAGGTATATTTCTAAGGAATTCATTGAGCATCACCTCAACGAGTTTGATTCCTTGTGACAAGATAGACGAACGGTGCCCAAGTATGAGGCCCATTTTGGAGCTGCTTCGGTATGCTCCTCAATAAGTTACCCAAAACATTAAGGTCAATAAGTTTGAGTTTGGCCTTATTGTTAGAATTCAACTTCTACTTCAGGTACCAAGATTACTGGACCAAAGAAAGTGCATTGGATTGTGGGGTGCCACATTACCATCATTCCTACCTAGAGGAAACGGTTGGCACATCTGGATCAACCAAAACCACTACCTTGGCAGTTTGGGCAAGGCCCATTAGATTCATGCTGTGGTGAATAACCGCCAAGTAGAGTACCAACCGACTGTGCTCGAGACATCAGGTACCGTTGCTTACTAGACCCTTAGTATTTTGATAGATCCCTGGGCTACCGAGAGTTTCATTTCTGGTGCAGCGCTAAAAAGGATTAAGGTAAAGGTAGTCAAATAGGATGAGTTTATCTTTATAGAGACGGATTCAGGACCCAAGAAGAAGGTTGAAGGAAGGGTTACGGTTTGTACCCTTAACTTGGGAGACTTTGTCACCAGGGCCAACCTGTACATCACGATTTTAGGATCTTATGACGTCGTGATTGGTATGGACTGGTTGGAATCGCATGAGTCGATACTCAACTGTAAGATGAAACAATTGAACTTCGTAGATGATGAAGGACAGAGACATGTGATTGTAGGTCGAAACCAGAGAGTTTCCCTCAGTTTCATCTCTTCCCCACAGCTTCAGAAGAGAAATGCATAAGGGATGTAATCTTTATGTGATCCTTGCGTTAAACGAGGAGGGAGTAGCGGAAGGTCTAGAACACCTTCATATGGTGAGAGAGTTTGTAGATTTATTTATAGAGGAGTTACCTGGGATGTCATTGGAGAGGTAATTGGAGTTTAATATAGACCTAAAACCGAAGACTAAACTGATAGCTAGAATGCCTTATCGAATGTCGACCACGGAGTTACAGGAGTTGAGAATGCAATTGAAAGAATTGTTGGACCTGGGTCGGATATGTCCAAGTGTGTCATCGTGGGGTGTGCCTATTATTTTCGTACAAAATAAGGATGGGTCATGGAGGCTCTACATTGACTACTGTCAATTGAAAAAGGAAACAATCAAGAATCAATATCCGTTGTCGAGGATTGATTATCTGTTCGATCAATTGAAGGGTGCCATGGTGTTCTCAAAAATCGATTTGCGATCAGGGTATCACTAGTTATAGATCAAGGAGGATGATGTCCCTAAGACCTCCTTTAAGATGAGGTTTGTACCTTATGAGTTTATTGTTATACCGCTTGGATTGACAAACGCCCCAGGGGTATTTATGAGTTTGATGAATGGATGCGCACTTCTCATCAACAACAACATAGATACTAAAGGTCCCTCTCATGGATGCGCACTTCTTGGTATGCACTGACGCATCCAAGGAAGGCTTAGGAGGCTTTTTGATGCAAGACAAACAAGTGATCGCCTACACCTTGAGGAAACTGAGAAGGCATGAGAAGAACTATGCGACACACAATTTGGAGTTGTTAGCCATCATTTATGCCTTGAAGGTTTGCAGACACTACCTTTTTGGATGAAAATTTGAACTAAAGACTGACCATTATGGAATACAACATATATTTACACAAAGTGACCTAAACGCATGGCAACGATGTTGGTCGTAATAGCTTAGCGAGTATGACTTCGAGATTACTTACATAAAAGGAATAGTGAACCAAGTGTCAGATGCATTGAGTTGGAGACCACGCATCTTTTCAGTGTTTCCTCTTCTGACTAATCTATGTGAAAAGATTCTAACTTTACGGCGTGATGATGACTGGTACAAGTCGAGGGTTTTATAAAAAAAAACATGATGATGGTACCAAGATTTGAAGGATTTACGTTTGACGACAATGGTTTATTGAGGTTTAAAAATTGGATTTACGTACCATTGAATGACGAGTTGGGCAGCTTGATCCCAATGAGGCTCATAGAGCAGTGTTCATGGCTCACTCGAGAGTTACGAATATGAGGGTGGACCGTAAACCCTTATTATTTTGGAAGGGAATGAAGGAAGACATAGGAAACTAGGTGACCAGATGTCTAGAATGTTAGCAGGTAAAGGCTAAACATGGACACCCAACAAGATTACTATGGCCACACGCTATTCCAGAATCAAAATGGGATGTTATTTCGATGGATTTTATTGTTGGATTGCCACTGACAGAAAGGATACATGACTTGATTTTCATAGTAGTAGACACTCTGATGAAGAGTGCTCGCTTTAGTCCTGTGTGTATGACGTATCAGGCACCTGACATAGCTAGAGTTTTCATCAGTGAGATTGTGAGGCTGCATGGCATGCCTAAGAGGATTATATCTGATCAAGGATCAATGTTTACAAAATGATTTTAGACAAGTTTCCAAGAGGCCTTGGGAACCAAACTTAACTTCAGTACTACAAATCACCCAGAGACTGACAAGAAAATCGAACAAATGAACTAGACCTTGGAGGACATGTTGCGCCTGTACATGATGGACCAACAAAAGAAATGGGAAAAATTCTTGGCACTTGTGGAATTCTCTTATAACAGCAGTTACCAAAGCACCATTGAGATGGTGCCTTTCGAGTTTCTTTACGGGCGAGCGTGTCAGATGCCTTTGAGTTGGGATCGACTTGAGGATAGAGTCCTGGTGGGACAAGAAGCAATCCAAGAAGTGGAAGAGAAAATGAAAACCATAAGACAAAGGATTAAGGAAGCATAGGATCAATAGAAGAGTTATTTTGATGCGCGTCGTGTCAACCGTATTTACGAAGTGGCGATCGAGTATTTTTGCAGAAGAAACCGCATAAGATTTCAATCAATTTTGGAAAAGGGGATAAACTATTTCCTACGATATTGTGGAAAAGAGAGGCCTGTAACCTTTTGACTAGCCTTGTAGTTTCTTGAGGCGTATTCATGATGTATTTCACGTCTTTGTCTGAGACATTATGATTAGTGATCCTACACATGTTTTGACTTGAGCACCTTGCGAGTGTCGGATGAGGGTATGCTCATAGTTGAGCCGATCTGCATCTTGGATCATCACATTCGACATCTACAATGTCAAATAGTAGAATAGGTCAAGGTCCAGTGCGACAACTATAGTCCATAGTCGACAACCTAGGAGGACGCAAATAATATGCGCCAACAGTTTCCATTTTTGTTTGATAGATAGATTTATGATACTGTGATACAAATTATTTTGACACTTATACTGTGAAACTTCAGGACAAAGTTTAGACCAAAAGGGGGTGTATGTAACATCCTTCTCTTACGCACACTGAGTGAACTTGTTCTTTGAGGACAATTTCTCGCAAGTGATCCAGATTATTGTACTATTAAACTTTTGATTTGGATTATGAGGCGTTATGTGTTGATGACATGTTGTTTTTTTTCCTTGGCATAGACAGGTGCTATTGACTCAGTCTTAGTGAGTGTGAAGGATTTTGGACCTCAAGGATGTAGAGGTATCGATGGAAACCTTGGACTCTGGATCGAATTGGGGAGTGAAATATTGGGGTTTGATTGTTTTATTTGTGATATTAGTGCGTTTGATTAGATGATATGATTATGGATATATTTCTAACATGATTCGTTGATGATGTAGGTTGACGATATCTTGCCAAACAAACTCACATGTGGAGTAGAAGGGTCACGCATGACTACCAGATATCTTGAGGGAGAGGTGTGGACAACAGCCCTGCCATAACCCACTAGCACTCTTGCTGTGGCTGGAACTGTAGGTTAATGTTTACCTAGTTCGAGAGGACTCATGATGCCGTGAGGGCAGACTGCGACAAATGCTCACGATGATTCTAAGGGGTGTGAAAGAAGGCAGGGGCCTTATTCCTTATATGCCCTTAGTCTCCCACAAGTTCACCTGGTGGAGTATTGACTCCAGAGGTTTTTGATGTCTACCAAGTCAGTCAAGAGGTGATTGGCACCCTTGGAGGATGTGGTGCATCTTGAAGGGAACATCTCATTGTTAATGATAAATGAATGAACCTAGATGACCTTAGGATGAATAACATGATAAGAGAATTTTAAAACAATTTCCCTAATAAAATGTCACCCAGCACAAAAATTAAAGTCTAGGTCTAAATTATACCGTGGAGAATTTTTTATATCCTTTAAAAAAAAATGTATATATATATATATATATATTTAAAAATAAAAATAAAATAAATAATCATGATAATCTTCATTAATCTTGTAACAAGGAGTAAGCAATTTAATTGGTTCATAAAAATCTGTTGGGATAAAAAAGGGGGGGAAATAATTGTTTTATTATATTATGATAATTTAAAATTTATTTATTAAATAGGGAAAAGGAAAAAAAACAAGTATGAGTTCTAAATGAAAAGGGGAAAAAGGGAAATCTAAAACAATTAGGAAACTAGGAAAAGAGGGAAATATAAAAAGAAAAGGGAAACACAAGGGAAAAAGAAGAAAGTCAAACTTAGTAAGGTATCTAGCATTTAAGAAGTTTATAAATTAACTCAACTAGTAAATTGGGAATGGGGAAAGTAATTAAAAGTTGTAATGGAATATGGGGACACCTAGGAGTGATTCTAGGATTGATTTTAGGTGGGTGAGGGAAATAGGGGTAATTAATTAATTAAAGAAATTAATTTATGGAGGAATGAAGAGAATGGGCGACACTTGTACGGGGAGGAATTTTAGGAATTAATTTATTAAACATTAAATTAAATGGGATTTTGGGAAGGTAAAGGACTTTGAAACTCTATATAATGGAGGGAGGAGAAGGATGATGGGTCTCTTCTGTTTGCGTAATGTTATGTTGCAAAAATCTATACTTGATTGACTTAGGTTGTGGGAGTTGGGATACCCAACTCAGTGAGGAGTGGTAGCTCGGCCTTGCAAGTTGAGCTGGGAGCTAGTTGAATCTATGGATAGTGTGTGTCGCCCCTTTGTAGCTCGAGGGGATAAGGGGGAAGAACATTACCCCTAGCATTGGCTGGGAGGTACCGGTGAAGTCTTGTCGGTTGACAAGCGAGAGTTGCATGGAGCATGCAAGACTTCAACTCAGAGTGGGAGATCAGGAAATGATACACTTTCTTCATTTTGTATGGTAGATTGTTGTAGCATTTATGCTTGGGATATTCTTGTTTAATTGGGTAAGTATACTGATTGTCTAGATTGATAACTGAAATATTTATAGCCTAGGTCGATGATTGATTGAATCCCATGGACTTCGTTTCCTTGCATGTCTTGAACACCCTGTGGTGTATTGATTGTGACCATTGTGGTTGTTTTCCCTTCATCCCTAGCTCATCAGTCATCACCTGAGCAGTTGGCCAGGAGCTTGATCTAGAGTCATCGCTTCGGTGTTAATAGACCTATGGATCTCAATGCCCTTCTTTTTTGTGTGAGGATGATGAGCGAAGGATGAACCTATCAGCCGTCTACCTCTGTTGTTTTCCTTGGATGATTGGATCCTTTCGGTTCTCTTACTGTTGTCTGCATTTTTGTATTGGTATTCTGGAAATGGAAAAATGAATTGACTAATGTCTTCATTTTGTATTGGTATTCTGGCAATGGAAAAATGAATTGAGTGATGTGTGCATTTTGTATTGGTATTCTAGCAATGGAAAAATGAATTGAGTGATGTGTACATTTTGTATTGGTATTCTGGCCATGGAAAAAAGGATTGATTCATGTCTGCATTTTGTATTGGTATTCTGGCAATGGAAAAACTAATTGATTCATGTCTGCATTTTGTATTGGTATTCGGGCAATGGAAAAACGAATTGATTCATGTCTGCATTTTGTATTGGTATCCTAGAAATGGAAAAACGTTTTTTCTTTTAAAAGTTTCCATAGATTGTTGTTTAAAATGCCCATGGTTTTGCTTTCAAATGAGATAGATATTGCCATTTTAAATTCCCACATTTTTTCTTTCAAATGAGACAGAGATTGTCGTTTAAAATTGCCCATGTTTTTTCTTTCAAATGAGATTGAGTTTGTTGTTTTAAATTCCGACGTTTTACTTTCATATGAGACTTATATTGTTTTTTTAATTGCCCATGTTTTTCTTTTAGATGAGACTGAGTTTGTTGTTTTAAATGCCCACGTTTTTACTTTCAAATAAGACCGAGTTGTTGTTTTAAATGCCAACATTTTTTCTTTCAAATGAGACTGATATTGTCATTTAAATGACCAATTTTTTGCTTTCAAACGGTGGACTAGGTTAATGTTATATGCCCATAAATTGCCATTAAATGCTAGCCTATGCTTGCTGAGGTATGGCACAACGATTCACCATTAACTATGACTATGTTTTTCTACTGGTGTGACCACGTTTTTCCCCTTTAAATGATTGACTGCGATTATTGTATTGGACACCATTTTACCTTAAATGTTGCCTGTGTTTTACTGTTAATTGCCATGTTAATTGCAATATTAAATGCTATATTATTGCAATATTAATTGCCAGGATAATTTGCTATAGTGAGTTAATGGACAACAGATTCCTTCTTAATGATATATTAATTGTGTTGATACATTTATATTAATTTCCTTGTTACTGTTATATTGATTGTTACTTTTACATTAATTTCCTTATTATTGCTTTACTAATGGTTATGTTAATTAAAATTTTAATCGCATTGTCATTGCTATATTACTCGTTATGATAACATTATGTAAATTGCCTTGTTATTGATGAATTAACTGTCATGTTAATTGTTACATCAATTGCCTTGTTTTGTTATAATAATTGTCATGTAACTGCGATGTTGTTGCCTTGTTAGATTGCTAAAAAGACGTTAATAGTTGGTAGTTTCCTTCTCAATATCAATGAGAGCTAGTATTGTTAGTTTGGTCGATATAGTAGTCTACATGCTGAGATTAATTGCTCATAAATGTTTTAATGGAATCATTCTACTTTAAGATTGTAAATGTTGTTATTTAATTAATGTCTAGTTGGATGGAGAAATTGGATTAACATAGAATTGACCGATTAGGTTGTGTTAAAGATTAAAATTTGATTGGTAAGTAAGGAATGGATTACAAATTTTAGACTCGTTGGATTGAATTTTAATTAAGGATAGAGGGCATTTATAATTATGGTTTTAGTCTGGACCACTTAGATTTGAAAAATTAATTGTATTAATATTTATTTAGCGGATGTATTATTGTCTAATTGTAACTTGATGTGCCCCATTAGAATGTAACCCTTGTTAAAATTGATTGTACTCATAGACTAGTTAGACTGGGTGATTGGTGGGGCAAGGGACAATGTCGTGTGGGTTGGCATCACTCCTTGTCTTCATCCTCTTGTGTCTCATCAACCTTTGTGTGAGGTAGGTATAGTATCCCCGTTAGTATTGGTTTCGTAGTGTGACAGATTTTTCTTGAGTCTTGGTCCCTTTTTTTTTGTGCCAAGGGCTATTGACGTGCCTCTCATCTAGGGATGACATTGTCCCTAATGAGGGGATCATGGCGCATCCTATGGGTTAGCAGTGAATGATAGCTTGGTCAAAGTTCGTGCCTATCATGTGAGTGTGGTTGAGCGTCGTATCTTTACTTGGGTGCATGTGTTGGTTCGCGTGCCTTGAGGTTCTAGTCTTGTTCGTCAACGTCATTATGTCGGGAAGGGGAAGTGGTCCCTTAGCTTGTAGGCATGTCGTGTTTCATCAGGCGGTTAGTCATTACCTCTGGTTATTCTGTGCTTGTTTTGCCTAGTTTCTCTTGTGCCTTTGCGTGGTGTGATCATTGCCTTCTTTCCCCTTAATTCTTAAATACAAAAAAAAAACTGGCTTCGCTCGTGGCCGTAACCACGGGGTTGTTACAATACAGTCCCAATATATTTCATGTGCTCAATCATCATATGTGCATGCATACCTAGTTTAACTTCTTCTTGTCGAAAATCTCTATTGACATTATCATCGTTTCTTTCTTCAATATTTTCACGTTATTGTTTCTTTCTCCAATAAAGCTATTTCCTTTGTTCAATTTGGCGAGTATCATCTCGAGTGAGATCAAATTTTATCTTGCGCAAACTTTTGTTTCCCATGACTTTTATAGTTATTTGTAAAAGATATGTTCAACAAAGACTTCACCTTGAAACAATTCTCAACATCTATCTTTCAACATATAAATTGTTATTCCAATAAAAACATGAACAAACATCAATTACCTTATTCAACAAAAACCAAAAAGATGATTCGAAACATTGTTTAGGTTCTCTAGAAAACCATCATGTATCGATATCGATCTTCCAATTAAGTCTATGGAAAAGAGGGAAGAAATAAAGAAAGAAAAGAATACAGTTGTAATCAGTAATAGAAATGCTTTGAAATCCCTATCCCCGAGCTCATATCTGTTTGTCCATTCAATGAATTGTGTTAAATGTGTTCAGCCAAAATCCTATTTATACAATTTGGCATGAAATGAAATGATATGATGCATCTTTTCATTTTTTCCGACTGACGGAATTCACTCAACAACCTTTTGGGCAAAAGAAGGGTTTTTCGGCCGAAAACCTTGGAAACCTTTCAATTTTGAGGGTTTTCGTTATATCTTAGTCTTTCAACTGAAATAATAGTTTTTTGGCCGAAAGATTATTTCGGCCGAAAACATGAAATTAGGACTGAAAACAAAAACCAAAGAATTTCCCCAAGATTATCTGAACTTCAGAGGTTGCGGACTCCTGCAAATAATGAGAATTTGGTTTAAAAAATGACACCATCATTTCCAAAATGGAATCTATTTTCAATTCCTATAATTTGTTTTCATTTTCTTTATTTGTATCTAATTTTATTTAATTTAAAAAAAAAACACTACATAATATTTTCAGCAGACATTATGATTCGGTGAAATGAAATATCGGTATCTCTAAAAATATACAGTGAAAAATTTAGAAAAAAATATATTCATAATCCTTAAACCGTTCTTTTCAAAAGGGTATATTTAGATTTTAGTTTTAAGTAAAAATTGAGATAGATACAAGGTGTAGAAAATCATGTGTTTAAAATCTGCAACATTTTCAGCTTGGTCAACTTCAAAACATTCTAGAAGTTATAATATTCATCCGTTAAATTCAAAATTATAGTCATAATAAAATAGAGTCTATAGATTGTTGCAATGTATTTCATTTCTTAAAAGCATAAGTTTAATAATAGATACATTGTTGTAGTAAAAAGTAACTCATTATCATTCCTTTCATTTTTAAGGAACATACTATTAAACAATTGTCAAATTGACAAATCAAATCGTGATAAAAAAAAATTGAAAAATAGTCATTGGAAAGCTAACAAAATTAGTCACAAGTTTTGTTTTTACTGTAAAGAGAAATTCTAAATAAAAAAGTACTTTTTTATGCCAGAAGTTGAAGAACTTGTAAAAATACAATTTTTTTTATCATAAAACAAGCAAAAGTCTAACCCATCTTCATGATTCCACCCTATAATCCTTGAATTTCTTCTGAAAATACATCCTTAAATTATTACAATATAGGATCATCAGTTAACAAATTTTTAACTATCTCCTCCATACTTTCAAATATGTGCACAACATATATCTCACATCCTTTCCTTGCATTTATTTTGAACTGCAAAGAAGAAATATATCTTACTGAAAAACATCGAGGTACTCCTTTTATTATTTTAATTTTATTGGATTCATCTAAATAGTTAAAATTCTTTTCTCAAAAATTCACAGTACATGAGTGTTTTTCTAACGAGTCCATGACTATGATTCGGTGTTACACATCTATGTGTTGCACTTAAGTGTCACAATTATTATACATCTAAGTGTCACACCTTAGTGATAAACTTAAGTTTCACACTTTACCAAGCATCACACTCAAGTGTCACAACTTCATCACTATGAATAAGTGTTTATCATCATCCCTAGACAAGTTGGAAGGGAAACATATCAGTTCGAGGTCAAAATACTACCTTTTTCCTTGAGATTTTTTCCTTGTTTGAGCTTCATCACCCCCATCCCATATACAAGGAGGGATAAACCCTCATCATCACTCCTTCAAAGTTTACTAAGGAGAAATAATCCCTTGTTCATCACCCCGTGCACAATTATGGGGGAGAGATGAAGTTGTTGCAACCATCATGCCTTATTTTCTGAGGTTGTTTCTGATATTGTTTAGTTGGTTAATGGATTGGTTCGAGCTATCTCCTATTGAAGGAAAGGTCAATATTGTTAGTTGAGCCAAATCCTCATTTAAACACATCCTCTCCTCAAAACTATGCTATGGTTGTGATGCCTCAATACCTATATAGTGAAGGCCCTGCTTGAGTGAAAAGTGGGGGATAACTTGAGAGTATCATACTTATGATCTTCAAACATTCAAGAGGGTAGATAATTTTAGAGCATCATACTTCTTACCTTGACATATTCAAAAGGAAGGAGAAATAAGAGCATCGTACATATGATTGTGTGAGATCCAAGGTCCTGGAATGGAGAGCTTGGAGGAGTCGTTGCAATATCAATATTGAGATTGTAAGTGCTTCCATTTTGTTGCATTTCCATTAATATATAGCTTGAACTATTTGTAACATCCCACTCTGGTGCACTTACAAAACTTATTCTTTGAGGACACTTGCTCGCAAGTGATCTGGATTTTTATGATGATAAAACATTTATCCTTGATGATGATGCGTCATGATAGATGACATGATGTTTTACTTCTTTGATATAAATAGGTTCTATTGACTCAGTTTTATTGAGTGTGCAGGGTTTTGACCCGGAGGATGCAGATGCATCGACGGAGCCCTTGGACTCCGGATTGAGTCAGGAAGTGTTCTACTTAAGTTGATTTATTTACCATGATAGTTATTGATTTGATGATATGTTGTTGACATGATCTGGCATGATGGTTGATGATGCAAGCTGATGATAGCTTACCAACCAGACTCACATATGGAGTAAAGGGGCCACACACGATTTCCAGAGAGGTTGATGGAGAGGTGTGGACAACAGCCCTGCCATAGCCTACTAGCACTCCCACCATGGCTCAAACTGTAGGTTAACGATTACCTAGTTCAAGAGGATCCATGATGCCATGAGGGCAGACTGTGACAGTTGCTCATGATGATTCTAAGGGGCACGCAATAAGGCGGGGGCCTTATTCCTTAGAGCCCTTAGTCTCCCACAAGTTCACATGGTGGAGTGTTGACTCCAGGGGTTATAGATGTCTACCAATCAGTCAAGTCAGCGAGTGGCACCCTTGGAGCACGTGGTGCATCCTGAAGGGCACGTCGTACAAAAGAAACACAAGTTGGTGAGTGGCACCCTTGGAGCACGTGGTGCATCCTGAAGGGAATGTCGTGAAACAGAAGAAAACGAGGTGAGTGGCACCCTTGGAGCACGTAGTGCGTCTTGAAGGGCACATAGCATTGAGGATGATATTGAGACCAACCTAGATGACCCTAAGACCGTAATGCCTTAAGAGATTCTTAAAATGACTCCCCTAATAAAATGTCACCCAGTTCAATCTAAACATAAATTTAAAACATCTCTAAGATAAAATTTGGTTTAGGCTTAAGAAAAGACCCTACAAAAATAAACTCAAAGGCGTAAACTAAAACCCTCCTAGGTGTTAGTTAAAGTCTTCTTAAATTAAGGGGGGGTGAAGTAAGGAGGGAGATAAATTAAGTGAAACCCATGGCTTTTAAATGATAAAGAAGAATTAAAATTATTAAAGTGTGGGAGTATAAAAGTTAGGATTTTAGAAATACAATGAAAAGATTAATAAGCGCATTTATCTTTTTGGGTTTTAGAGAAAAAAAAGAAAAGGAACAAATAATAGAAATAGGGAAAATTGCGATAAAGGAAACTTAATAAAGGAAAGTAGGGGACATAGGGTAAAAAACAAAAAGGAATCAACAATTAAGGACTTACTAAAATGAACTAAATTTAGCAACTTCATTTTAGGGAAAGTTATTAAAAGCATGTAAGGGGATCTAGGAACACTAGGAGTAATTTTAGGAGCGACTCTAGGTGGGTGAGTGATCTGAAAACAGATCCAGAAGCCTGATAGGGCTTGAAAAATGCTCAAAAATGAAAGTTCTCGGAATGTGATGAAACATGTGCCATTGCGTCCGTCTCGTCTTCCTGATTCCGGTGGTATAATTTTTATCACAAACGGATTCCGTATGAGGAAGATATCGCGTTCTGTCCGAAAAGCCAAACAGGCAAAATTTTGGATGCTGACTGTACCTGTCCGTACAGTCCGTACAGACACGTGTCAGTCCATATAGATGACGTGGCAGGGCCGTACAACTGACGTGGGCCAACTAGAAGGCAACACATGGCAGACGGAGATGATGACACGTGGCATCATCGGGACGCGACACGTGGTAGTCCGTACGGAGGACACGTGGCATCACCAGGACGCGACACGTGTCACACGGATTTGGCGTTTTTAGGGTATGGATGGACCAATAAAAAAGTGACACGTGTCACCACTCACAGAGTGACACGTGGCATGCTGACGTCAGCAGGATGACGTGGAAGTACGGCGGCAGATGACAGGGCAGACACGTGGCAGATGACGTGGCATGACGTGGCGTACGACAGAGTCGACGTGGCAGCACACGTGGGCCAATCACAAGCTGACACGTGGCATGTTCTCATTGGAAAAAAAAGGGTGCCACGTGGCCCACTCAGGGGCTTCCACGTGGCACCCCATTATTGGCTCGATTGGTTTGGTTGTTAAAATTTTGTTTTTTGGTGGTGTCGGGGGTCGAACCCGTGACCTCCCGGGCCCGAACGGACTAATAACGTTGGGCTAGCCACCTGGGCAGCCGACCGATCTTGTAATACAAACGAAATGTTATTTATTTGAATTATTTCAAAAGTCTGTGGGGCGGCAAAAAGGGTCGGGGCTTCGCCCCATCCCTCAGCACGACTGCAAACAATATGACCGCCCCATATAACCGACAGTCCACGTTCAACACACGGGCGGTTATATAACAAACAGCCCCGGATCTCGGGCCAATCCCACGGGACCGGGGCCAAACAACAAAAAAACGCGCGCGCCAATAGACGATTAAGCCACGTGACCGAGAAAAGGGCTGGAGCGAGATTCGAGGGCCAGCGCGCCATAGCGCGTGGCCATATGCATGGCCATACGACCAGGGATAGCGCCGGGTATAAAGGAGCTAGCGCCGGATAGGACCAGCGCGCGGTTATGTGGAGGCCCCATGTGTCCAGGGGCGCACGACAAAAGGGGGCTGCGCCCAACCACTATAGCTAAAGTGGGTTTTATCAAAAGAATTTGGTTATTTTTATTTAAATGTAGCTATTATTAGCAGAATTATCCCATTTTTGGGGGATATTGGGCATTTTTGGAGGCCAGATTCT
>ML779881.1:393020-427238 GCA_009831015.1 Picea engelmannii | reverse complement strand
ATAGTGGCTTCAGTGAAATGTAACAGGATTGCAATGACTAACAATGTACTTTCAGTGGTCATCATTGTATTACAGCTGATCTTGATGAGACAGGTGCACAGGACAGAGTTCATAGACAGAGGACAAGCCGGGTGGCCTATCCCAGGATTGTTAACTGGGCAGTAACCTTTTGGGGACCAAAAGGTCTTGTTGTGGGGAGGTGTGATCTGAAAACAGATCCAGAAGCCTGATAGGGCTTGAAAAATGCTCAAAACTGAAAGTGCTCGGAATGCAACGAAACCTATGCCATTGCGTCCGTCTCGTCTTCCTGATTCCAGTGGTATAATTTTTATCGCAAACAGAGTCCGTATGAGGAAGATATCGCGTTCTGTCCGAAAAGCCAAACAGGCAAAATTTTGGATGCTGAGTGTACCTGTCCGTACAGACACGTGTCAGTCCGTACAGCTGACGTGGCAGGGCCGTACAGCTGACGTGGGCCAACCAGAAGGCGACATGTGGCAGATGGAGATGACGACACGTGGCAGCATCGGGATGCGACACGTGGCAGTCCGTACGGAGGACACGTGGCATCACCAGGACGCGACACGTGTCACATGGATTTGGCGTTTTTAGGGTACGGATGGACCAATAAAAAAGTGACACATGTCACCACTCATAGGGTGACACATGGCATGCTGACGTCAGTAGGATGACGTGGCAGTACGGCGGCAGATGACAGGGCAGACACGTGGCAGATGACGTGGCATGACGTGGCGTACGACAGAGTCGACGTGGCAGCACATGTGGGCCAATCACAGGCTGACACGTGGCATGTTCTCATTGGAAAAAAAAGGGTGCCACGTGGCCCACTCAGGGGCTGCCACGTGGCACCCCATTATTGGCTCGATTGGTTTGGTTGTTAAAATTTTGTTTTTTGGTGGCGCCGGGGGTCGAACCTGTGACCTCCCGGGCCCGAACGGACTAATAACGTTGGGCTAGCCACCTGGGCAGCCGGCCGGTCTTGTGATACAAACGAAATGTTATTTATTTGAATTATTTCAAAAGTCCGTGGGGCGGCAAAAAGGGTCGGGGCTTCGCCCCAACCCTCAGCACGAATGCAAACAATATGACCGCCCCATATAACCGACAGTCCACGTTCAACGCACGGGCGGTTATATAACAAACAGCCCCTGATCCCGGGCCAATCCCACGGGACCGGGGCCAAACAACAAACAAACGCGCGCGCCAATAGACGATTAATCCACGTGACCGAGATTCGAGGGCCAACGCACCATAGCGCGTGGCCATATGCATGGCCATACGACCAGGGATAGCGCCGGGTATAAAGGAGCTAGCGCCGGATAGGACCAGCGCGCGGTTATGTGGAGGCCCCATGTGTCTAGGGGCGTGCGACAAAAGGGGGCTGCGCCCAACCACTATAACTAAAGTGGGTTTTATCAAAAGAATTTGGTTATTTTTATTTAAATGTAGCTATTATTAGCAGAATTATCCCATTTTTGGGGGATATTGGGCATTTTTGGAGGCTAGATTCTTGGAGGAAGTTGGGGATGAGAAACCAACTCCATTCCTATATAAACCAGGCCTGTTGAGGCCAATGGGACAGTCAGATTTGCAGAGTTATTCTGTTGGAAAGCCAAGCCAAAGTCAGTTTGTTGCAGGGAAGCCCTTGAGGTGGAAACGCTGTCGGATCGTTTCTGGGAGCTTGGAGCATCAGATTTGCGTGTCGTTTCTTGCATTGGGTTCTAGAGATCTGAGTCAACAAGACCAGATCAGTCTTGTAGCATTTGGGCATTGCTGAGATGTAATTTTGAGCACTTGAGAAGAAATAAAGAAGACTCCCCCACAGGAAAAAGGCCCGGAGACGTAGGCAAACATTGTGCCGAACTCCGTTATCAACCTGCGTTCTTATGGTTTGTTGTTCATTACTGTTTTCAGATCTGCATATGTGTATTTGACTGATATAATTCTCTTCTTTCCTCATTCTTTCGTTAAATTCTCAAGTGGATAAATTATTCATGCAAGTTTAAAACTCAACCATAATCATAAAAGATCCTGCCCCGGATCAGTGAGGGAAATGAGTCTTTTAAAATTTTTAAACAAAATGATTTTGGAGAAATGTGGGGGATGAGTGACACTTGGACGACAGAGAAATTTTTGAGGATTGTCATTAAAACATAAATTAATAGTGATTTATCGAAAGTAGGTGGGTCTCAAATTTCTATAAAAGAAGGGGAAGAGGAGGAAGAAAGGGGGAACAGTTAGCGTAACGTTACGCTGCCAGATTGTGGCTTGACTACTTGCTTGTGAGGAGTTGGGAATTTCTCAGCTGTATTGGAGTGGTAGCTCAGCCTTGGAGGTGATTTGAGAAGCTAGTCTTATCTCTGGATCTTGTGTGGCCCCTTTGCGGCTCGGGGGGATAAGGGGGAAGCAGAGTACCCCTAGTGATTGGCTGGGAGGTACCAGTGAGGTCTCTACGGTCGGTGAGCGAGAGTAGCATGGAGCGCGGGAAGCGGCACAGAGTGTGGGACGTCAGCCTAAGCGGGCGAGAGACAACGGTATGAAATTTTATTTGTGGTAGAGTAGACTGTCTAGTTATTCTCTTAGGCGATTATGATGCATTATATGTAATATGTTTCTTGAACTGTTGTGGTTCGTTTTTGTATGCTACAATGATATTGTTCTGGAAACCTTTTGTTGGGGTAGATGTTCCGAAATTGTTGTCATTGTATGCCGAAAATTGTCTGTATTAGTTACCATTGTATTCTGGAAATTATCTGAATCTGCCATCGTTGTATTCTGGAAATGGTATGAATTTTCTGTCATTGTATGCCGAAAATTGTCTGTATTAGTTACCATTATATTCTGGAAATTATCTGAATCTGCCATCGTTGTATTCTGGAAAAGGTCTGAATTTGCTATCATTGTATTCCAAAAATTCTCTTTATTAGTTATCATTGCATTCTGGAAATTATCTGAGATGGATATTGTTCATATTCTGGAAATGGTCTGAAATTGTCATCATTGTAGTTGGCAAATCGTCTGAAATTGTTACCATTGCTATTCTGGCAATTGTCTGATATTGTTATTGCTACATTCTGGCAATGAGAAGAATGGATTACAGGCCCGCTATGCAATGAATTTCTGACCAAAAAAAGGGAGGGGGTTTATTGAATTCATGGTTGTGCTGATAGAGCGCACTGTTCAGTTGGTAGAGTGCACTGCTCTTAACCTTGTGGTCCTGGGTTCGAGCTCCAAGGTGGGCACAATCGTTTGGTCATGCTGTTCCAGCGTGTTTACATTGAGCGTCTTACCCCAAGCATCTTTTTGTCCTCCAATTTCATAACTATTTGGCCATGGTATACCCACGTCTCTTGCCCAACGGTTTTATTAAACCCTTTGTGTTTTACTGGTATATATTGGGCGTTTCTAAATGGCATTCATTGTATGTGTTGGGCGTTTAAATGATCTGTGTTTTCCTGGTTTATATTGGGCATTTTTTTAAATGGCATTCATTGTGTGTGTTGGGCGTTTAAATGATCTGTGTTTTGTTGGTTTATATTGGGCGGTTTTTAAATGGCATTCATTGTATGTGTTGGGCATTTAAATGATCTATGTTTTGCTGGTATATATTGAGCGTTTTAAATGGCATTCATGGTATATATTGGGCGTTTAATTGGTCTGCGGTTTAAATATTTTAAATGGTTTTCTTTTTGTATACAGTGGGCATCTTTCATTCATACTGGGCGTTGATGTGTACAGTTGCGTTTTTATTTTTTTGGGTCTGCATTTTTATTTTTGGGTCTGCGTTTTTGACCGAGCTAACCTCTGTCTACTAACCCTCAACAGTTTCCTGGTTATGATACACGCAGCCATATCTTACGTTGGGACTGGTGTACCCTTGAAATTATGAAAATAATATGTTAACTGCTAGTATAAAGTGCAATTTAAAATGCATCATAGATACTGTTTATGGAAAGTTTGGTGGTCATGGCTTGTTGTTATTTGATGGAAATTATAAACTCATATATTAAAACGACAGGTCGATTGGTTTTATGGAGATTAAAATGTTTTGAATTAAAAGTTTTTGTCATAATGGAAAGTAATGATTGCATTAAAGGAATGATGTTTATGGTATAAAGGAAACTAATCACCATATGGAATGTAAACGATTTGCAGTAAATGAATCTTTATGATTTTCTTTCATATTATATAATGGGAAGTAAGCATTGATTATGTTAATGCTATTCTAACATAAAGGTAATTTCATGGGATTGATTATTTATATCCCTACTTGTTCCCTATATTGTTCTATGGGATTGATTATTATTATTATATCCTTATATCTTTATATATTTATATATTGTTCTTGGGGATTGATTATTATTATTGTATATTGTTCCATGGGATTGCTTCTTCATCTTTATATATTTTAAATGTTGAATGGGATTGATTCGTTGTATCCCTTCTTCTCCATTATTTTTAGATGTATGCTGGAGATGATATAATTTTTAGGTTAAGAACATAATGATTGTATAAATTGCTTAGATTACTCATGCGCATACATATTTATCGTTGAATGATTGTTGATGGACCTTAGTCATCTGCTCATTTGGAATGTAATGTAAGAAATGTTGTACTAGATGATAGCCCTCTTGCGTGCTTTAAATCATGATGTAATGAGAGTGCTTGAGGTAGACCTTAGACATCTTGCACAAAATAAATTATATTTGCAATGTACGTTGATCTAACACTTCTTACTTGTGCCACTAAAATTGCTAATGAATGATGGACTAATGAATAGAATGTGCGCACACCCTTCTATAATGTGATATATGACTGATTTAGCGACTAGTTCCTCTTATGCCTTTACTTAAGTTGACATGTAATTGTTCTAGAATTGTCACTTACATGCCCGATGAATATTTAAACATGGACGTTGATTGATAAAAATATTGATTATTGTTGCGCTATGATTATAGATGTATGGGATTGATGGATTCAAAGGTTTCCTAGCATTATAGATTTATCAATAATTATTGGAATAACGACCCTTGCACCATGTACAGAAAGTTAATGTTTTATTGCACCATTAAATATTGATGATGATGGATTGATTTAGAGCTATATTATTACTGCCTGGTTAATTAACGTTAATGTATGATGGTTAATAGTAAGAAGCACTCTCACCCTTGGATGAACGGACTGTGGTGGAAGGTCCTGGATTTACATACAATAAATTACTCAGAGTTAGTAAATGAGGGTTGTTGTTCATTTAAATAATGTTGAACTTGGGTTTCATTGTCGGAGTCCTTTGTCATGGGCCTTCTGTAAGGGACGTAATTGTTCTTCTTATTTTGTTGTACTTGATTGTAATCAGTTAGATGCTTGGTCTGTTGTGTCGAGTGGGATGTAGACACCTCCATGTTCCTTAGAACAGTCGCCAGCCCTCAGACCTTAAATGGTTAAAATCGATGGGAACCTGGGCTTGAGCGTTGATTATGTGTCTTGGAGGTCCTAAGCTTGCAGGGTAGGATGGGCGAGTGGTCAGTTTTACTTTTGTCGTGGTTTGTCGTATCTTCCAATTTTTCCAGTGATTTCTGTGTGTGTGTGATTTTCCTGTGTAAAGAATCTAGTGTCGTATCAAGAGTCTCGGGCCCTTTAAAGGCAGGTTTTCCACTCTTGCAACACCCCTGACGGAGGTTGATAGTTTCTTCCTGAGAAGTCGGCCAGGAGCCTATCTGACCTTCTCTCTCTCCGTGTAACGACCCTAAATTGATAAATGGATAAATATTATTAAGTAAGATTTAATTAAGGGATAATTGTAGTTAACAAAATAATAAATTAATTGTTGATCACACTTAATGACCTGTGAAATAAAATTAAAAGATCAATGAAAAATGATATAAAAATGGTGGCGTATGCAAAGAGGGATAGCCATGGATCTCGAGAAGATAACGTATTAACTCATGACGAAGGACGGAGGACGCGGGGGTGGTTGTGGAGTAATTGTGTTAGTCGGTAGGGAGGAATAAGGGACGCGAAGAGGGGGATGTGCACACCATTCGGCAGGGATGGATGCTATGGACTGTATTGTTGAGCCAGCTGTATTGGCTGAAAACCATTGCATTTTTCCGTGAGCAGAATTTCTATGCACTGTGGTATTTGTTGTGCACTGTGGTATTGGCTATGAGCTTGTTGTATTCTCTGTGGACTGTTGGCTTGCTGGGAGAAAGTAATAGAGTGTTCTGGACTGTGGCTTTTGATCAGGGGAGGCACCGAGTTGCTGGAGGTTTTGGGCACAGAGGGCCAGGATATCTATAGATATCCTGGAGCTAGGTAGTTTTCCTAGTTGGCAGGGAGGACAATAGTTTTGGGCAGTTATTTTCCTGCTTGTGGTAGGGTTGATCTGTGTAGCAGGGAGAAGAAAGGAAGTAGCAAAGAAAAGAGGCAATAGAAATTAGCATCAGATCCAGGTTCTTGTTAAGTTATGTATTTATTTCATACTGTACATCATTTAGTATTTATTGATAAATCTAGTTACTGAAGTTGCAGTTATAAAAGTCAATATTATGTTATGAAGTTTTGTTTCAGTTTACTTTCTTAAAATGTTTAGGAAACTTAATGACCCTTAGTAATATATGGGCATTACACTCTGGAGAAGAGAACTAAGATTAAACGCCCTGCTTTCCTATGCAGAAATAGTAAACCCTACCATCATGGATTCTTCCCTCTGTGTTTTTACTGTGCATCCCCAGTATGTCATTAAATGTTTGCGTTGTGCACCTTATGCCTATGGTTGTATATTGTTGCAGTTACTCATTGTGTGCCTTCATTCTTCTTGTGATGAACATCGTGGTTGCGTCTTGTTGGTTCGAGTGGCGATGTAGAGTCAAGTGTGTTTGTTACTTCTACATGCGCGCACACACCTTAAACAAAAAAAAAAAAAAATCTCCTGTTATTAGAGTGGTTGTCGTAATGAGGAGGTCGTTACACTATTCCTCTCATGTCTATGAGTTCAAGTATATACATGTCCATTGTTGTTAAATTCATCATATATAGATCTATTTTTACTTAACAATATAGTGTGGAAGAAGGATAGTTTTCTTCAATCTTTGCAGGTATTTTCTTGCGCCTAAGAATCAGACATCAAGATCAAAGGTTGGATAAACGAGGAAAATCGACGTAAAAATGTAAGTCATCCATCCCTTCCTTCTCATTCTAATTGTTGAAATAGGTCTAGGGGGAATTCTCATTCTAATTATTGAAATAGGTGTAGGGGGGAAGCAATTCACCATTTTTTTTCTTCTATCTTGGATCAAAGAGGGGTCTTGATCCAAAGGGGGTTTCAACTATCTAGAGGGGGAACATCACCACAAAAAAGAAGTGGTGACTCCATTGGGGATAGATCACTTGTTTTAGTCTTTCCTTGGTGTTTTTATAGTATTTTGAGTCTTTCTTGTTACATAATAGTTTTGGTTTTGATGTTTCTTCTTTGACCTCTCCCCTTCCCATTTCATCATTGGGAATTTCTATGAGCCAAACACCTAACCTTATCTTAGATATGGGAAAATTTTGAGTTTTTTTACAACTTTACAGGCTTCATCTCACCGTTATAAGGGAGTACATAGTGATGAAACCTTGATTATCCTTCCTGTTAGTGTATTTAGGACCAATAATTGTTGGGTATGTGTTATATTATTTGCATGGTTAGAACTAGTTTATATGTTCCATCGGGCATGAGGGGGGGTGGAGAGCCCCATTTCTTGGGGTTTCATATGGGGGTGGGAGGCCACCTGTGCTAGGGTAAGGGAGAAAAACCCTGGAAAAAAAAATTGGCGTTTTTTTGCGTCTTTTTTTGGGCAATTTTCAACACATGTTTTTTGCCGATGTTTTTTTTTTTTCTGGTTAATGAATTAGCGTTGTTGACTAATCCAGGTTATTGGATTAGGATTTTGGATACTACGGGATCTTATATGTATATTGTATTATAAAAAATGTATGAGAAGATGAATATAAAATATGTTGGCATTCCCAGTTTAGGTTTCCAGGGGAAAAATATCTATTTAATGTGTGTATTTTCCATTGTATATTTTTTGCTCTTTTATTGAAAATATGTTGGTTTTAAATAATTGTACAAAGTTAAAATCTACAATAATATGCTAATCATTTCCCTTTTTTCATGGATTCATGGGCTATAGTCCTTGTTTTGAGTGAATTTGGAGCTTATTTTTCCTCCTATCCATTAATGTTTTATCTCATACTGTAATGTACCTCAAAATTTACATAAAAAAAATAAAACATGTTTGGGAACATTGAGTTGGTTTTGTATCCTTGAGGCCGTTCAATCACTTGTCTATCCTAAGGTACACTCGTCTTACTGCTTTCTCTCCTCTATCTTATTAACATAGTGTCACTACTTCTTTTGGTACAGTGTTGCATACGACCACATGTCCATAATTAGGGAACAATAGTCTCATGGTGACTCAATACTATCCACTATCTTAATCCTAAGCCACTCTAAGACATGTAGTTGTAACCACTTAGAGTCTCGCTATCCTATGTTGCAAGGTTAGGGGTGTCAGGCCTATAGAAGTCCAATCCCATAAGTGTAAGTAGCATTATACAATCTACAAAGAGAAAATAACCTTATTTGGAAACATAGGTAAAGTGGTTTAACTTCGGCCACTAAAACAATTACACCATGAATCTATAGTGCTCAGAGGGTTAAACTATTAGAGGTTTGGGTTATGAGAATTTGCACACAACTCGTTAGGTAATCGACAAGGCAAACCATCTTGGTGTTTAATGCAGGGTAGTTGGATTCGACATGTAACGATGTAGTGAGACCTTTATCTGGTTGCCTCGCCATCAATGCCCTTAGCTACCGATATAGGTGGAAGGAAACTATGCCTTAAAGGCCTATATGCACATTTAATACTCCTGGGAAAATGTCTATTTGACACAGATCTCGACTATCATGATTCAAAGGAAATGATGACACCTTCCCCATAATCACATGGTCTATGTACGAGCTCCTTCTCTCATTTTTCTCCATTCAGAGGTTACTCCCACACCTTTCACTCTCATTCGGCTTTTGGTTTGGGTGAGAGAGGGTTCACCGTCTCAGGCTTTTCTGTTCACACCCTGGTTAAGATTTTTGTGGAAAAAATCACAGACCAAACCCTTTGTTGGCTCAAGCCTCATGGTCAGGGTACATGGTTCAGTCTCTGTGCTAAATGGGTGGAGGTTCTTGGTGGTTCTTCCCGATAGCCATTATGTATGGTAAGTTTACCTTCAACTCTCCTTTTATTTATGTTTTTAAACAAACATTCTACCTTGTCTATGGGTCTATGCATACCTCTGTTCTTTGATAATGTCCACGTCTTATTTCCAGGGTAATGTGTTAGAAAAAAAAGGAGTCGGGTTCTGTTTGGATAAGGGTTTTGACTCTCCTACTCTAATTTATCCCTGTTACTGCAGCATACGACTTGTCAGGACTGAGCCATTACTTGCATCACAACATCTATCATGAAAGTTGAGAAAATTATTTAGTTAAAACCCTTGCTATTATTCTCTTTTCTCCTCCGTTAGATGGTCTGTTACACCCTTGTTATTTTGCTTCCTGGTTCGGTTAAACCCTTGTTATTATCTCCTGTCCTCCCCGTTCAATAGTCCGTTAAATCCTTGTTATTGTTTCCTGGTCTTCTATGGTTGAATTTAGTGTTAACTGGTGGCATCAATTTAGAAGCAAAGTTCTTCCCATTGGCCGAACACATTTAATCTCCTCTATTTAAGTTTGAAAATATGAGAGTTTATGTTTACCATGCATCATTTTGACCTTTTATTATTTTTTTTGTTATTCCTGTAATATCTCTTCAGATTATACACTAGTATCTATTATTAATGATGGGTCCTTGGTTGTGTGAGGGTACCCATCAATGAGTCATGAACACTCCTTCCCTATTTAGTCCGGTGATATAGCGCGACAACAGGAGGCATACATCCTCTGCTTCAGTTAAGTATTCAATGGGCCCTGTTCTAGTCATTTTCTATTCTGTAAATTAGATACATTATCCCGTTTGGTTGTTGTTTTAATGCTTCTCGTTAATTATGTGGAGGTGTAGGCATGCCAAAGCATGGGGACGCCCTCCTTGGTCCATAAAAAGGTATTTAGGTTCCTACGAAGTATCTAAGTTATTTTTCGTGATTCAAACCCTGCTAGTCCAGGCTCTGTTTCCTCCTAAAGTCTGAGAGGTTAATTCCAAGTTTTGTGGTATGGGGTATGCTCTAAATTGTATCAAGTGTTCTCCAGTATATAGAACCATCGCACAGTGTGCACATGGTTGGAATTTGGTAACTAGAACGTCGATTGTTAAAAAAAATATAGTGCTCATTATGTCATGTGTATTTAATCTGTTGGGGTTTGGGGACTCTGAAGTGTTCCCCTCTGTATAATATAAATTTGGTCTTTTGTTCTAGCTATCATAGTTATTTTGTTCCAGAATTGAATCTCATTATTGGATGTATAACCCCTTTCCGAAACAGATCAGCCATGCATAGTGATTACGCCTAAGGGTTTGGCTCTTTCCCATAATTAATATGGTCGATGATTCTAGTTTTTTCGTTTATGTTCCAATTGAAGAATTAACTAGTTTCAGTTTCATGCATTACAAGTCATTTACAGTTATAAATGTTGAATAACCTTTATTGACCTATTTACCCGTGAAAAAGTAGCTTCACTATTAGTTTGGATTCACGCCTCATATACTGTCTACCTTCTGTGTCAATTATTATGATCAAATAAGCCCTTAACGGACTACTCACCAGTGAATTGATAGCTTCAATGCAGTTCATGTACTATTTTCCTTTTGTTTATGTTATCGCTTATTGTATAAGTTCCTTATAGTTCTATGCACCAGAAGGTTCAATGGTCATCATTATTCATTTATTATTCGTGCTTTATTATCTTATGTTTCTATTATCATTATTAAGTAAGTTTCTACAGGACTGTTTGGGTTACGTTTCAAGGAATCTTTTATCCTTTGTTTCTTGATTACTTATATTGATTAAAACTTCTATGGGTCTGCTCACATGAACAAGAAATAGCATAGTCAATATGATAGAACCTGTGGTTTAACTGTGGGTAAACCTTTGCTTAACAGGGTCTCCCCTTGCTGTCGTATCCATCTCAAATTATGCATGTATAAACATCTATATAGCCTACCTGTAATGGGGTCTGAGGAGTCTTTTCTTTTCCTGGATTTACACTTTTTCTCTTATAAGGTTATCTATCCACTTAACACTATCGGATTTTGGTATGGATAGTTTACCTAATGACATTCCCCCTCTGTTGCAGAATGTCCATTACACTATATAACTATAATATATAGATTTAATGACTATACCTTTTTATATGTCTGTTGATTAGTAATTCACTATTGTAGAGTATACTTGTTGGATTTATGAATGGTAGGCTTAGTCGCAAAGTCTCACTGTTTATTAGTAGAAACCATAGGAAACTAAAACAAGACAATCTGTTAAAGTATTTGTAACTATTACAGAATTCATTTCATTGTTAATACATTCTAGAAATCTTAGTAATTTACCCAGTATTAAATCTAAATAAAAAGGTCCATTTCCAGCCAATCATTAGGAAGTAAAAAGTTAGATCTTTCCCACAACATTCGACTAGAAACAAAATCCTATATAGAAGTAAAACGGATTCCAATACATAATCATTTGACTAGAGAAAGGTAGAGCTACATATCTGAACCATATTTTTACTGGAAGACGAAGGGAGCAGCCATGTTCCTCCCAACCATAGAATAGGGCAGCCAATCTACTTGCCCGATTCACCCCCTAGCGTGACCATGAATCCATGAGGGAAAATTCAAATATCCTCTCCAACAATGTCCTTCGAATATCAGTAGTATCCCCCTTGCCTCACACTCACACAGTAGTGTTCATAACAACAGGAAAAAAATTTCTTAGTCTTTTCCCAGCATACTTGGCAGCGTCCTACCTCCTCACATATGCTCTTTTTATTAGTTTGCCTAGGACTTTTCCCTCTCTTGGGGAATTTTCGTAGATTTTCTAAATCCCTGATTTTCAGGGGCTTCCATTGGCCAAATCACTGATTTTCCACTTGTAACAACCAGACTAGAGTTAATTTCAATGTGTTCCCCACTCATGGAGTCATGGTCAGCTAAATTCAACATGGTTTCTCCATTTGTCCCCTTGCAATCAATACAAAATATTCTTTTCTTTCCTTTTTCAGACAAGTGTCGTAGTCAAGTAGCTAGTTGGGACAAATCATATCTCTGCCCAATAGTCAAATCATTTATTACAATCATAATATTCGAAATTCAGAATTGCCATAATTGGCAAAAATTTTCCAATTTCGGAAATTACTAAAAACAGAAATAATTTCCAGTGCTTTTAGATTCTAAATTATTTTGTCCAATTCTCTTTATTTTGGGGATGTCACACATACCTTTACATTAGATTCCTTCATGATTGATTGTAACTATTTTTTATTGAAGTTCAGTGATTATGACATGTTTTGTTTCCTCCTTTGAGTTTGAAATTCATTCAAATTGTGAAATGTGCGTGACTTCCCTAGGCTAACTTGAACCTTTGGCTCAGTATTTGATATCAATAGTTTGGTCCTCATCAGTTGTAGGTTTTTAAAGTTATATATATATATATATATATATATAGAGAGAGAGAGAGAGAGAGAGATTATTTATATATTATTTCAAAACCCCCTAAGTGTTTCACTTGATTGATTTGGGATCCTTTTCTTTGATTTGGGGTTTTCTTATGTTGCATTAGGCCTTGTTTTTGAGTCTCTTGTTTTTCTCATCTTGGGAAAAATTTCAATCATTTAAGTATACTTCTGAGCTCTTTTAGACGTGTTGCAACTTTGCATTCATATTTTACCTTTCGTACTTAAATTTTGAGATTTCATAAATTGATTTTCCTTTCCTTTTCACTATGGATTCTTGTTCTAACAAGTGTTGAAAGAGTTCTTGTCTTTGGATTCTTTCAGCCTAGTTGAGTGCTTGTTTTCTTCATCTTCTTTAGCTTTTGAATTATTTGCAAGTGTCATTGAGTATTTTCATTTTGATTGAAAGTGAAATAAAATAAGAGTCTATTAATTTGAGATTTCATGTAATATTAAAAGAAGAAAAAGCAAGTTTTGCATTCTACTTTTATAGGTGGAGTTTTGGACATTTATTTTCGCTAAGAAGAAAAATAGCTCTTCTCCTTTCCTTATATAGAATTCATAGAAATAAAATATTTTCAATTTCGTTATTTCTACATGGTTTTGGATTCAAGTCATCACACCATTAGTTTCATCTTCGTGCACCCGATTGAGTAAACAACATCAATTAAAAGGAATAGGGCACATAATCTAAAATCAATTAGACTTTTTTCTTTGATAGCAAACTCACAAGTATAGGATTTTAGGGCCTTGATAGTAGGGTGGAGATTTAACTCTTAAATACTATAGGAATGAGACTATAGAATACTAGAGAGTTTAAAATTTAGTAGTATAAATTTTCCTTAGTCAGGAAAGCTCCTCTCACGCAGGAGGAAAACATGAGGTCAAGTGAAGTGATTGATTGTGATTTCCCCTCTTCCTTTCTCCCAATGGGACTATTGCAAGTGTGGGGCTTTGAAAAGTGTCAATTCTTTGGGGTGACACCACTTCTTAGTTTTTGGGTCATGAATTTACATCCAATATTCTCAAGACCATTTTCTATTCTTGACTGTCTATTGTATGCCCTGGCCTTTCATTTTGAATTGGTAAACATAGTAACCTCTCATAGGATTCCAAACATGACACTACAAGGGGAATTTATTTTGGTACTTTTGACAAAAATTCAATATCATCTTCAATGAACTATGAGGGTAGTTTCTTGCGGTCTCTTACTTGAACCTTGGGGGATTGTTGCGTAAAGATCCTTACTTCCCTTATCCTTGTCACAAGGGATTTTTTTCTTTCACTTATATTAGAGTTAATTTTATAATGTTTTCTCTTTGATGCGTATAAAACCTTAGGTTGAATCCATGTCGACGATGAGAGTTATTGAGGCTACCAACCAAGGGACCCCTTTTCACAGGGAACCTTATGTTTTTCCTTATTTTGGAAACATTTTTTTGCCTTACATTGCTACATTGAATCTACCTAGTTTCATTGTGGGGTTACAAGTATGGTTATTTTCCACTGCTTTGGTATTGAATTCCCTTGTTGTTTCCCAAGAAATTTCTCCACTGCAAGAACATCAACCTCCTATTGACCCTTTTCCTTCTTCACCTATTGTGTATTCTCCCCTTTCTTCTTTCTTTCTTGGTGAAATACTTGATACTAGTAAATAGGGGGATAAGAAGAAGAAGAGAAGAAATAACAACAAGAATAAAAATAAGAAAGGGGGTAATGAACCGACCACTATCATGAGTGATGATAATGCTAAAAAGTAGAACAAGATAGGTCACAAGCCAAAATTCCCTTGCAGGGTTTGTAAGGGTGACCACCTTCCTAAACATTTCCCTAGTATTCCCAAAGTCATGGAAGTGTGGCTCACAAGCTCTCAAAAACCCATGTTTCCATCCACTACAAGTCATGCAAGTGACAATCCATAAACTAGTGATCATCAGGTTCAGGGAAAAAAGGGTAAAGTTAGGCTTCCTTTCTAGTTGTGCAGGAAACATCACCACACTTAGATTTTCCATCATATGGATGAATCTTCACAATTGTTGGAAGAACTTTTTGTTTCCTAGAAACAACCTCTAGTTGCTTCCCATGATTCCAACCAAAAATTGGTTTATGAAGTGTTTGATCTGATTCAATCCTCGGTTGATCCCACTCTTCCCTTGGAGAGTGAACTGGATACCACTAATTTTTTTCTTGTTACTATAGCTTCCTCTAGTAATTTCACCCATTTCAATGGAACTCCCTCAAAATATTGAGGTCATTTCCTTTGATTGGAATAAGTTGGTAGAGCTTCACCTTACTTCCTACCTACCATTCCAAATCCTTGTGCAAGTTTGTGATAAAAACATACGTTGCACTATTATAGAAGAAGGCACTTGTGTTAGTATTTTATCCCCAGCCACTTGGCAAGATATTGGTTTCCCTCAGATTTTGTCAGTAACCCATCGTCCGTGGGATTTTAATAGAAGATCGAGTGAACATTTAGGGATCCTTCCTCAATTTCCTATCACCTTAGGAGGTAAAATTGTTTGTATTGATGTTATGGTAGTTGAAGGACAATTGGAATTTAATTTACTCCTTGGGAGGGACTATGTTTATAGTATGAAAGTTTTTTTTTTTCACACTCTTTTGAGTGATGCATTTCCCTCATAATGGAAACAAGACCATTGAGCAACTTTCATTTATTAGTCCTGATTTCACTTCCGACCATCCGACTTCCCTAAATGTTCCCTATATGAAAGTGGTATCCCACTATCACATGTAAATTATGTTGTATCATTTCCCATGCCTTCAATTGTTGATGAGAAGGGGACTCTAACTATATGCTCGACTTATTTTGACTTAGATTCAGTAGTTGACATGGTGAACCCATCAATGGGGGTTTTGGAGTATGATCTTTTCACTGTTACCCCTATTAAGTCTATTGACATAAATTACCCAGAGCATTGTTATTCTATTAGATGAAGACCTATTGAAATCCATGGTAAAGATTTATGAGCATAGTTTGCTTGATGTGTCAATCTCATTAAAAAATGAAACATATAAATATGAGCATAGTTCTCTTTTTGTGTCAATATTGTTAAAAAATGAAACAAATAACCATGAGAATAGTTCTCTTTCTGTTTCAAGGCCATTAAAAATGAAACAAATAAATATGAGAATAGTTTGATTTTTGTGTTAAGCTCATAAAAAAATTAAATAGATTCCCCTCTACTTGATCTTTCACTAGATATAGTACCTGAACCTTCATTTGTTCCACCTCTATTAGTTGATCCTCTTTCTTCCTTCCTCTCTGATGAACCTATTCCTATTAGTAGCTAGGATTCTAACCAGATGAAGAATAAGAGTCGGTGGATAAAACAAATCCTAGGGATAATGTCTCCAGCCTATAGACATCATGATGGAGTTAATCCACTATCTTTCGTCAGGGGAAAAGTACCAACCTATTGACATCATGTTGTAAGAATAACTCGTCAATGGGTATGACCCCAAGCATAGTTTCATTTTTTATTTTCAATCTCGTTTAAAAATGAAACGAACCCCAAGCATAGTTTCATTCTCAGTTCCAAGCTCGTTTAAAAATGAAACCAACCATGAGGAAAATTTCATTTTTGGTTTCAAGATCATTTAAAAATTAAACCAACCCTGAGCACAGTTTCACTCTTGATTTCAATATCATTCAAAAATGAAACCAACCCCGAGCATGATATCATTCTCTATTTTAAGCTCGTTGAAAAATGAAACCAACCATGATCACATTTTCATTTTTTGTTGCAAGCACGTTAAAAATGAAAAAAATAACCATCATCTTAGTATGTGTTCTTTCTCGTGCTCATAAATACATGAGAATAAGTTATGGATTATACTTTTATTTCTTTTTCAGGCTCATAAAAACTGTATGATAAAGGTACTCCTTGGAGTCTCCTTTATTCTCTTTTTAGACTCTATGAAAATGAAAATATTGTTGAGCGAACTTGTTTCCTTTCACAATCCTTAAAAGGATTTCAAAGGATGTCTATTCGGTGTAAGTTTAACCCTTACTTGAACCATATGGACTACTTAATAAAACTGAATACTCTAGTCAATCTCGACTGGAAGAGTTCTTCCTTGAATTGTTTTATACTTTTTCAAGATCGAGGGACTAAATTTACGAAGAAGAACACCCTTGGAGTCTTCTTTAAGATATTTGCAGACTCTCTAAAAGTGAAAATACCCTTGAATTTACCTTATTTTGTCTTGTAAAATTATAAATTGAAGGACCCAAATGGGATCAAACTCCTCCTTCTTCAGGTTCATTAAACATGTGATGAGGGACTCGTCGAAGATGAGCTATATCGATAATATGATATCTTACTCAAGTTCATTAAAAAACAAATAGGTACTTACCATCCATGGTTGGGGAAAAATTTGAGGGAAGTGGTTCAAGTTTTGGAAATCATTATAGAAGTTGTTTGTTGTCTCCCTTGAAAATGACAAATGTTTTTCTCATGTCTTACAATTGGGTAATCTACTTGTCTCTGATTCATACCAATCATATGTGTCATTATAGTCCTTCGACTCACCTAAAGAGTGCCCCAGTTATCATCACACTATGTTATTGGTCGAGTCAATGTTGCTAAGTCATTTTTCATGCCTCACAATGTTCAAGGGAAGTTTCACCCTAAGTCCACCACTTTGCAGTATTAGCAAACTTCACCCTCAAGTAAGTTTGTTCTCATTTGATCCATCATTTTACATCAAATTCATGTGTCAAATTTTTATTGACGATGGAGGACATATCATGGCCCTCCTTCTATGAGTTTTTTCCTGTCGACTTCAACACATTATTCATGAATTATACTTAGAAACCATGTAGTACCTTCGAACATTCATGACTCAATGGTATGTATCCTCTCTTTCAATAGTAGGTTTACATCATTGACCTATGATCAAATCATTCCACGAATTTTCAACTTCACCTTATTTGTTTAGACTCGCTGGAATGTGCTAGGGTACCTTGGGAGTCATTTTCATCATTGGTAATTTCCCTTTCACTTGTTAACGTTATACATCAATGATCGATAATGAAGTTGTTTAGACCATGTTCAACATCAACACATCTATTCACATGGCTAAAATTGTACCATTTTGGGATCGGGAAAAAGACCATGGTAACTCCTCAGACACCTAGGTTGCGATGGAGACTATTTGAGTAGTTAGAAGATTCCAATATAGTGATCATGTGGGAAATATTATTGATATATATTTTCTCACATATATCCATTGTGTATTGGTACATGGCTATGTTTTGTAATAGCGTATATCCATTGTGTATTATTTTGTGGCTCCGACCTAATTCAGTTAAGGAGATATGGATCCACATTGCATCTTTAGTTGGCATATCCTTAGTTAGTAATTTCATGGATCTATAGTGTATTTCTTGGTAGCCATGATTTGAGTTAGCTTATTCAAAGCATGGATATGCCTACCCGGGGGATGATATGTATATACAGTTTGATGTGTGTGTTACACATCATTTTGGTCACCCCAATGATCCACTAACAACATGTGTTCATGTTCCCAGAAAAGATAAAAGAGTCTTTCTCCATGAGGAAATTGATTTTCTTTCCATTTTTAAAAACCATATTAAGGAGGGTCATCCCACCCTGCAAAATGCATGGGGTGCGACGATTCTTGATAATCGCACCCTGATCTAGAGCCAGACTATGACGTCTCTGCAGGATTCACTATACCTAGGGTGCGACGATGCCAAAAGCTAAGGAAAAGTCAAACTTCACGAAGTTCTAGAAGGGGATCTTCTAGAACATGAGGTGGCCTCCGAATGGTTTGGATATTACTCACTTCTCTGATTTGGTGGGATCATCCTGATCTCCTCATCCATATCTCTTTCACACTATATAAAGGGGGATCTCTCATGGAAAAGGCGAATGTTGAATAGGCTAAGATTTGTATGGAGATTTTCTAATTCTTCTTGGGAGCTTTTCTTTAGTTCTACAAACTGCATGGTGGATCTTCTTCATTCAAAGGATTTGGAGAAAAAGTGTGTGTGTTGGAGCAATGGGCCATCAAAAGGGGACCTTGTGACATCAAGGCTTTGGTTGTAATATCCAATTTCTACTTATTATAATACAATGATATGTTTATTTCCCATAAAACTAATCTTTTTTTATTGTATGATTCCTTGATCACATACATAGGTTCTTGTTGAGTATATTATATTTCTTTCACTTTGGTTGGCTTGTGTTCCCTAGTAGGTTCAATATATTTGGAGCATTGGAATGGAGCTAGAATGGAAATGGAAAGAGGAAACAACATTTAAACAATATGTTGTCTATCTCTTTTTAACTCGTAAACTCAATACCTGGAACCTAGGGAAAGTCTTATATTATGTTTTGTTTTGTTCTAGTTCCAGGTGGATCTAGGGAGATTTATTTATGTCCTCATTTACTGATTAATCCAATAAAAAAATTATCAACCATACTGGGGCTACAAATTTCTTTGGGCTTTTTTCTTCTTGTTTTCTTTTAGCCTGCCTTCCTTTGATTAAATTTGTTCTCTGAGTCTGTGGGGGATCCATATGGACTCCCTGGTTCTGAAAGTTCAATTAGAGTTTTTGCCTTTCTTCCATTTTTTCCTTATTTACAGAGATCGTTGCACTATACCATATTGGCATCCTACAACGAACCTAAGAAATCGCACCCTTCTTGTGAAATCTAGTGAGACGACGTCTCTTTGTGCTCTATTGGTATCCTGCAACAACCTTAGCTCGTCGCACTGTACCCCACTGTCAGCCTATGATGATTCCTGTAGGAATTATTGGAGTGAACCAATTTGTCTTTTTCACCTAGTTTTTCCTCAGTTTCCTCAGAAGAACTTCTGATACCAATGTTTTATTGATTTATGACTTTAAAAATTGCATTTGATTGGTTTTTAGGGATTGAAAGTTTGTCTTTGTAATTTTGCAAGTTTTTTGTCTTTTGATCTTTGTCACAAGGATATAATGTCAGGATCTTGATCTGAGTGATTGTTTGATGAATGATCTTTGATTTGTTTGAGGTTTTGGATTAAGTTTAATTTCCAGATTGTTTGTTGATTGAAAGACAATTTTCTTTGCATTTGACAAAATGATTTCTTATCTTTCTCATTTTTGTCTATATTATGATTTTTTATTTGGGAATTGTCTTCAGAATGTCTTGATTTTTTTTGCATTATACTTTGTTTTTCCTTGTTATATCTTTGATATGATTTGAAAAAGAGAGGACTGAAATCATTTCTTCTTTGTAGTAATTTCTTACAATAAAATTCTCACATCCGAAATATTTGTTAAAGAGAAGAATTGGAAAATTTGTAGCTTATGATTATTTGGAGTTTAGTTCATTCGAAATTGAGAAATTGCAATTCGTATTTTTTTGTACTTCAAAAGAATACCTTCTCCCTACTGTAATTAGAGTTCATTGAATTAGAAGATTTCACATTCATCTCTTCTTTCATTTTATTGGGTCAAGGTCACAACATCATCAATTTCATTTCCATCTCCCTTTTGAGTAAACAACAACCTCTAAAATACAACGTAACTTTAAAATTTATTAGCAACTTTTATTTTCTAGGAACTCTTTTCACCAAAAATTAGCTAGGATAACTCTTTGGAATAGGTTGTAAGGCACACTCTCCAAAGCATCAAAACACGCAACAGTATCTTGTGATAAGGAGAGTTCAAATCCAATTGCTACATTTTGTTCTGGGAAGCCCTTCTAACACAAGGTTCAATCATGGGGTTGCATTAGGATTGGAAGAGTTACTCACCCTTCTTTGTTGGTCTTAGTGTAGATATTGCACATATTATTGGGGGTCACTTGAGAGTATACCCAGGATTATGTGTGGGATCTTCTGGAGTTGATTTCAGGCTAGATACCATGCCTTTGCATGTGGATTGGACTGTAGATTGTTTCCCCAGGAATCATTATCGTGGTTGGTAACCTTAGTGGCCCATCTCTTTAGAGTCTTTACATGAGGTGACTATGGAGGGGAAAGTCTTCGTGATACCTCGAATCAATGTTGGCCAAACTCACTCAGGATCCTCTAAGGGTATACCCACGATTATGTGTTTGAGTTTGTACCAAGGTGTAAGTCTATTAAGAAGGTCGCCAATGTAACTTTTCCACCTTCTTTATCCTAGCCCCTCCTTGTCTTGATTTTATGACGTTGGATTTCATCACCAACTAGTGACGTCGAAATAAATTTTTTGTTTTGCTTAGTTTGATTTCTAGATTTTATTAGTGAGTGTTGTTTATTTATCTAGTTGTCCATGGATTTATTTCGTTCTTTATTTGGATCAACCAACATCGACATTTTTAATTCACATAGGATGAAAGGGATACCCTCGAAAGATCCAGAATCTTACCTCCCTTTGCTCCCTAACTCACCAGAAGGCTCTCTTGGGGGAGTAGTCAATAATGAAGTAGGTTATGAGGTTGGAAGCACAAACTCTTTAGAGGGAATCATAATAGTTTCATATCTTTTAGAGGCATTCCGACTTCCCCCAAATCCATTATTGAGTATTAGACAAGATGCGCATTTACTCCAGATGAATTCATCGGGAGAGATTGTTGTTGTTGAGAATATTGAACTGTCTACTAGACCTAACACAATATCTCGAGTAGAAGATCCAATTTTTCAAAGTGAATCATTTAGAACCCCGGCTCGCATGGCTTGATTTTTTAATCCTAGCTCAACCCCTTCTTCAATGCAAGATATTTTTGGCACACTAAGAACGATTTCTAATAAACCTATGGCATCGCAAATGCATGAGACGTCTGTTACCTATACTTTACCTTTAGATAATTTTATTGGCACAATCAGTAATTTCACCACAGTTTCAAACCAATTGTTGGTTAGTTCTCACTCAATTCTTCCCCTCCATATGGCCCATTTTGTTATGGTCCCACGAGCTACGGTTTTTTCTACCGGAAATGTGGTTATCACTCAAGATCCTATTGGAACACCACTTCTGATTAGACCAAATCTATCACTCCCCCCTAGGTATAATGCTTCGAATAATTCCATTTCTATCCCTACCCAGAATCCCTCCAAGAGGACTGTAATTGTTTTTCCTCCTAGGTATAACGCTACTAGTTAGTTTGTTCCTACACATGCCCAAGTTCTCTCCCGGGGGCCTTGTGTTCCTCCTCCACCTTTGTAAGGAGGATCTAATCATCCTGGCCCTACTGTATCCAATCCGATCGGAGGCACCAGTCATTCTGTCACTTCTGGTTTTCAGATTCATGTTGGAGGTCAACCTCAACTTGGGGGGAAACCTCAGATTGGGGGACAACCTTAGCTTGGGGGGAAACCTCAAGTTGGAGGCTATAACCCAGTTTATGGACAAAGTATACCTACTTTAAAATATCAACCTTGGAATCTTCCTTTCCAAGGGAATCAACAAACATCTAGGGAGAAACATCCTCAAGTTAATTCTTTTGTACCCCCTAATCTCGACCAACCGTATCTAGGTTCTATGAATCCTACCTGGGGTAAAAATTATCATTCAAATGTTCCTTTCCAAGGGAACATACCTAATATTGATCAAAACCCTCCAAAACCAAATATTTCAATATTTTCTAACTATCTACAGACTTCTTATGGTCCTACTGATATGCCTACAAGACTTCCTCCTCAAAACTACCAGTTTCCTCATGTGAACAGACAATTTCCTTTTCTTTCCACTTTGGATTTACCAGATTTATCTAGGATTTTTAATGATCCTATTTTGCATTATCCTTATTGGACTATCATCCCAATCAAATTACCATCTAACATTCCTAAGTTTGATGATCGATTAGGAGAATACCCAAATAACCATGTCATGACTTTCCATCTTTGGTGTTCATCCAACTCATTGATGGATGACTCCATAAGATTATGACTTTTCCAAATCACTCTCATGGGTTCGGCAACAAAATGGTACATCGAGTTACCACAAGGAATATTTAATGACTTCAATACCCTAGACATGGCCTTTTTAACACATTACTAGTTTCCAATTCTATAGGAGACAAAAACCAAAATTTTGAGTTCTTTTAAACAATCTTCTTCCACTCACATTTCTAATCACATTCATGAGTGGAGGAGGAGAATATGCTTAATCAAAGTTTCCCTTCATGATAAAATATTGGTTGAATGGTTTACCAAATCGCTCATTGGGCCTATAGCCCATGATGTTTCCATGGGTGGCATCATCACTGAAGAGAAGGCGATTATTCGTGCTCAGTACCTAGATATCGTTTATTCACAAATGAGCACACTTTACGACTTGATCCCTGATGCTCCTCATCCTTCTACGAATCCCACCCCAACACCTCCAATAACCTCTCATGTTGTTGATGGTGTGATTGGCACCTTTCATGCTGAGATGCAATCTTCACACACCAATCATGCCAATCCCAAGTCGAATCTCCATTGCAAAATCTCCCACTAAACAAAGGTTTATCACAGACCCAAGATAAACTTGATCTATCAAGACTGAGCCAAACCCTCAACAACAAAAGCGTCCCTCTAAAGCCAAAAATGATCTCTGATACCGCATGTAATTTTTAAACATGTGAAGTAAATCAATGCATATAGATTCTTAAGAAAAACAAAATTTAATCAATGGCTCATACACATAGTACACAAAGATTTTATACCAGAAACCCTCAATTGGGAAAACCTTTCTTATATTCATTATATCAAATTTCACCATTCACCATACAATATATATTCAATTATTTTAAGTATTCTGTGGATACCAAAACCCTAATCCCTTAATCTAGGATTAATTTACAAAACCGCTAAAAATAGTAAAATCCGCTAAAAATGGCAAAAATCACCCCAAAAAAAATTTTGGGGTGCTGATCCGGGCTACCTCCCGTTTCCAAATGTTGTGTGTAACTAGGGGGAGGAATACCTACCCCCCTCGTACCCCCCTAGGAAAGAACCTAGCGCACATGACATAGAGAGAACTACTAGAGGGATCATCAGACACAATTGTCATATCTGACGCGCCCACACACACACACATGCAAAGAATATAACACATACCCAACACTAATGTACAAAATACTCTTACTTCTACTCCTTCTTCCAGTAAAACCTCTAAAGTCAATTCGGTTAAATCTACATCTACCAGTAAAAAAAAAAAAAAAAACAAAGGGAAGGGTAAGAATAAGGAGGAAAAAAATACCACTGAACAATATGAGAAGTCCAAAACATCGCCCACTGATGAGAAAGATAAACGTAAACCTCGTTACCCTTGCCTTATTTTTGGTGATGACCATTATATGAAATATTTTCCATGATGTGTTGTGGTTACTAAGTTCCTATAAGGGATCAGGAAGCCTTACACACCTGTTGTCTTATCAGAATCATTTCCTTATCAACAACAGGCCCAATTGGTCATTCATGACCAACCTTCTCCTTCTACCTCATCTTATGTCCTTATGTGTACTGGTGACTCCAAGAAGAATGAAGTTGTAGTCACCACTCGAGTCAAATATTATTCTCCATCAAAAGAGAAAGTTTATGATATACCACCTTTGTTGGTTCAACTTCCTCCCCCAACTTCACCTCCAAACGGTCCTCTTCATCTCGAATGACCAGGTCTCGATACATTTTTTCGTCCTCCTCCTAAGGGTGTTGTTCAAAATTCTTCATTTAATCCTCACACAAGTGTTGCCCAAAACTACAGTATTGTAGAAGACCTCATGCAAGAACCCTCTGCAATGTTGACTCTCGAAGTCCTTCAAAGTTGTCCTACTTAACAAAAGGCATTGTTAAAGGATACTGGTGGAATTGATCCTATAGATACCATTTTGATAATCTTTGACTTGGAAGAGCATATTCCAAGGCTCCCTTCTCAATTAGCATTTCATATCCAAGTTGTTGTGTAAAACAAGAATATCTGTAGAACTGTAATTGATGAAGGAGCCTTTACTTGCGTTATGTCTGTTACTGGTTGGAAAGCTATTGGCTCTCCTGGCCTTACTGAGTCACACAATACTCTTAATTCCTTCAATGGTACAATTTTTAAACCTTGCAGTGTAATTCCTTCGTTGTCTATTATGTTAAAAGGTAAGTCAGTCAATGTCAACGTTGAGGTCTTTGATGAACCTCTTGATTATAATCTTCTTCTTGGTCATAGATGGATTGATTCCATGCACAAATTTATGTCTACCCTTTTCCATGTGTTACATTTTCCCCACCAAGGAAAGGTCATTACTATTGACCAACTGGCCTTCTTTAATTCTGATTCCTATACTAGAAACATCCCTTTTATTTTGAATACACCTCCCAGTTATGAGAATTTCAGCGTGGGTGTTTTAAAAGATTCCACCTTGATGGGTACATTTCCTATTCCACCACCCAATATTCCTCCTCCTTCTGTCGCTTCGATTAACATGATATCAACCATTGTTCATGAAACCCCAGAGTCATATGAACCATGGATAGTACCTAGCTCTGGTGATTATATTCGTTACAGTGACAATATGCCTTTAAGTCCAATAGAATCCGCTTATCAAGATATTAAATCGACTACTCTTTATCCTCCTTCTCTTTGTGATACATCTACATATCCGTTTCAGGTGATCTTTCCTACTGATGAGATGATAATGTCAGTCATGTCTATGGAAGATACTCCATGGGATGATGGGCATCATCATTCTATCATATTCCTAGAACATGATACCATAGAGAGCTACCAACGGATTTCGACTTTGCCTACCATTGTTGTTATTTCTTTTGTTCCTGAGTCAGCACAAGATGTTTTGTATGAAGGGAACTTGAGTAATATTTCATCTACCATTCCTGTTGACATATCAATTAAACCCAGAGTCATGGAAAATGTTCATATCAATGCCTCTTGTTCTACTAATGAGGTTTGCACTTCTAAATCCCCTTTTCAAGATTTTTGTGAAGTTTTTTCCTGGAGTTATGAAGAAATTCCAGGTGTTGATCCTGATATTTTTGTGCATGAAATTAAGACTTATCTGGACACTAAACCCATTAGTCAAATACTTCACCTAGTACATCCATGTAAAGGTGTTTCTATTAATCTTGAGGTTGAAAAACTTCTTAAAGTTGGCTTTGTTTATCCTATGGATTTGACTGATTGGGTATCCAATCTTGTTTTGGTAAATAAGAAACAAGGAACGATCCATTTTTGTGTAGATTATAGGGATATAAATAAAGATTTTCCTAAGGATAATTATCCAACCCCTTTCATTGACCAGATCGTTGACGACTTTTCTAGGAGTGAAATCCTCTCCTTGCTAGATGGTTTCTTTGGCTATAATCAAATTAATATTTTACCAATGGATGAACACAAGACTTCTTTTATTTTCCCTTGGGGAAGCTTTGCCTACTGGAAACTACCCTTTGGTCTCAAAAATGTTGGTGAGACCTTTCAGTGTGCTATGTATTACGCTTTTCATGACATTAAGCACATTGTACAAACCTATATTGACGATATAATGGCGCATTCCATGCGTTGTCAAGATCACTTGCAGCATTTATGGGCCATTTTTGTACGCTGTCATTATTATCGCATACATTTGAATCCACACAAATATTTTTTTTGTGTGTAATCCGGTTGACTTCTTGGTTTCATTGTGTCTATACATGGGATTCAGGTAGACACTTTGAAGGTTGAGGATATTCTTAATCTACCTCATCCTTCCACGTTACGCCAACTCCAAAGTTTGCAAGGGAAGGAAAACTTTTTACGTCGATTCATTCCCAATTATGATGAATTAATGAAAGGATTCACTCGGCTCCTCAAGAAAGGTTATGATTTTGTATGGGACGGTACTGCAAACACAGATTTTGAGGATTTGAACCTTGCCTTAACCCGTACACCACTAATGTTTCCCCCTGAATATAGCCGAGATTATTTCTTGTACTTAGATGCTTTGGACTCTACCATTTCTATGGTTTTAGTCCAAGAGGATGATTCACACGATGAAAATGTGATATACTATTTGAGTTGGATTCTCATGACTACTGAAAACAAATATTTACATGTGGAGAAACTAGCCTTGGCAGCTGTTCAAGTTGTTCAACGTTTTCATCACTACATATTATTACGCAGAACCACAACTAATTCTGATTGCAACCCCATGCAATATATCCTCACTCAAAAATTGTTGGGGGGAAATTACTCCAAATGGATATTTATTCTCGAGGAGTTTGACTTGGAGTTTGAATGTGCCAAGTCAAAGAACTCTTTGGTTTTTTCTGAATTGATATGTAACCTTCCCTCTACTGAGACATAAAATATGGTAGAGGATTCCTTACCTGACTAATCCCTCTTTTTGAGCATTTCTAATGACATATGGTACATAGAAATGATCATCTATCTCTAGACTCAAACTTTCTAGCCTAATCTTTCTAGTATAGATCATTGTCGTATATGGTATCAAGCCTGACAATACATTATCCTCGTTGATACCCTTTAGCGTTGTGGTATTGATTCCATATTTTGACGATGTCTCACTTACAATGAAGTTGTGAAATCTCTGAATGACTATCACTTCGGAGCATGTGATGGCCATATGTCTGGGTATGCCACTTCCCAAAAGATCTTATGAGCTGGTTATTTTTGGCCTTCATTGTTTAAGGATTGCATCATTGTCCTCCATAAATGCCACACTTGTCAAACTTACAACAATAAGATCCGATCACACCCTGCTCCTCTTCACCCTGTAGTTTTCATTGGTCCGTTATCTAAATGGGGCATTGACTTCATGACATGTAACCCTCACTCGATCGGGCAGCATGGATACATTATTGTAGCTGTGAATTATTTGACTAAATGGGCTAAAGCGATGCCTACATTTGATAATAATGGGAAAACTACAACTTTATTCATGTTCAATCATATCATTACTAGATTTGGTGTCCCTCGATCCATCTTTATTGATCATGGTAGTCATTTTCAAAATTTTATGATGTCTGAACTTACTAAGAAGTTGGGTCTTCAGCATGAAAACACAACCCCCTATTATCCACAAGCCAATGGCCAGGTTGAAGCAATTAACAAAGTTATCACTACTATGCTTCAACGGATGGTAGGAATTCATAAGTCAAATTGGCACATGATGTTTTTCTCAACATTATGGGCCTATCAGACATTCGTTAAGTCTGTCATGAGATTCACACCTTTCTAGTTAGTATATGGTATTGAATAAATATTGTCGATGAATGTGAGATACCATCATTGAAACTAGCCGTCGAACTTCTCCCTAACACCTCTACTGAGGAAGAACGTCTTTTGTATTTGATGCAATTAGATGAAACATGTTGTCATGTTGCCTTAGTTATTGAAACCTAGAGAAAATGTGTTAAATTACAATATGAGAAGCATGTCAAGCCACATGTTTTTTCTAAAGGTGATCTAGTTCCTCGTTACGAGCTAGATCATGATTTGCTAGGGGACGGTAAATTCGAGCCCGTGTGGCGGGGTCCTTATATTGTGAAACAGGTGTTGGAGAAAGGATCTTATGAGTTGGTAGATCATGATGGCATTCCTTTGAGTTAACCCAAAACTGGGCTTTACTTGAAGAAGTACTATGCTAAAATCATTTTTTCATGAGTGTTGTGTATTTTTAGTGTATCATACTCTGGTGTGATTTTTCATTGTTTGGTTCCACCTTTCAACTACCTACCTTGCATTATGCTTGGTTTCCATATGTCAGTGTCTTCACTACTCTACATTGGCTTTGTTGATGGCGCTAGTCGCAACACTCAAAATGTAACATTTGATGCTTGGGAAATCTATGCACCTACGGATGAATTGATCAGTCTACATGGTGTTTGCCTTGGTCATGCAACCAACAATATTGCGAAATACAGTGCAGTCATTGAATTATTGACCAACTTTGTTTCACTTGGAATATGTTGTCTTATTGTATGAATGGATTCATAGTTAGTGGTACTACAGTTGAGTAACGTTTATTCTATTCGGAGTCCTACATTGTTAAAAGTATATTTACAAATTCTCCTCTTGGAACATCATTTTGATTACATTGAATATCAACACATTCCTAGATGTCTAAATAAATTAACATATGCACTGTATAATTATGTATTAGATAGACATTTGAGAAATTTATAAAATCCAATCACATTTGTGTACATAAAACAAGTAAGCTGGTAGGAGCCTCATATTAATAACGATAAAAGTTTACAAAAAGTTATTTTGTCCGAAGACCAAAATATCAAAAAATGTGAATCACATGGATTCATATATAATAGAGCATCAAGGGTGTTGCTCACTATAACATGTGACTGCTCATGCTACTCTATGGAGTAGTCGATCGATGGAAGTAGACATGCCCACTGTGTGGTGTTGGTAATTCCTCAGAATATCATCTATAGAGGAATTTGGGATATCCATTGTGAGTCTCTCCAGATTTTGTTCTATGGTCTCAAAATTAGTAGCAACTATTCCTGCTACGACACCTCTCTCCCCTCTCCTTTGGATAGGGGATGAAACTGGAGGACGATAAGTTCCTACATCTGCATCATAGAAGAGAACTCGATTATTCATCAGATAAACAACATAAAAAAAAAACATTTTATATCTTTAAAAATAACAGAAACATCATATAAAAAAAATTTCCTTCTTACCTATCTCCCCCCATTGGGAACCTTTGGGAAGAGATAGATTTGTATCTCTACAGAAGTCTAGCCTAGCATATGCATAATCATCGACCATGATCATTTGAGTCCTCAACCACTTGAAGAAGACATCATTGTACCTAACAATGAGACCGACTGCATGTCGGGGCATGAGGTCTACCCACTTCTTCATTCTCAGATCTTGTGGGGAAGGTATACCCCACTCTACCTATAAGCATAAAAATGGGACCCTCTCTAAGAAGAAGGATACCAAAATAGAACCATATTTGAACTGTTTCAACCTGCCACTTCTGCACTTGGTCAGTTTTCTTTTCATACTTTTAAGAACACCTTCACACCATTTGAAGACTCAGGGATCCATACACTCCAGTGTATACTAAAGATAACTTTGAAGAGCCATGTGGGGAGTTGCACTCCCTACCATGTGTGTGATAGTATATAGGATGGTTCATAGAGGCAAGTGTCATACATCTCTAATAGTGACTTTACCATTGTGTTTCTGGGTATCTAACACACAATGTTCACTGATGTAGTGGTTCATAGGCTCACTGCCTCCCCTGCTACCTGTAAGTGTTACTAAGGATTTGCAATGAGATAGTCCTGTTAGGAAGAAGATATCCTCGATATCTATGGTTAGTGTGTAGGAACCCACATGAAACTCATCCTCATTCACATCCCATATGTGAACCAGGTACTCAAGGAGTCTCAGTTGGGCACTCATGCCCTGAATCTTGAAGAATTTCAAGAACCCTTTAAAGACCTTCCTTGTTAAGACAACCATTCTAGTATACAAGTGCAATTTTTTTTTTTTTAGTGTTTAAGGTGTGTGTGCGCGTGTAGAAGTAACAACACACGTGACTCTACGTCGCCACTTGATGACCAACAAGAAGCAACCACGAAAAAAGTAAAACTGACGGCTAAATATGACTGACCTCCCGTCCATCCTACCCTGCAATGGTTAGGACCTCCAAGACACATAAGCAACACTCAAGCCCAGGTTCCCATCACTTTTAACCATTTAAGGTCTCAGGGCTGGCGACTGTTCTGAGAAACATGGAGGTGTCTACATCCCACCCGACACAACACGCCAAGAAACTAACTGAATACTATCAAGAACAACGTGAATAAGAAGAACAATACGCCCCTTACGAATGGCGTGATAAGGGGACTCCGACAACAAAACCCAAATTCACCATTGATTAAATGAACAACAACCCTCATTACTAACCCCGAGTAATTTAATGCATATAAATCTGGGCTTTCCACTGAGTATGTCTCAACAATGTCAAGAGACTACACCAACATCACAACAAGATGACCATATCATCTCCTTTCTAATTACAACAACATTGAAATAAATAATGGTCATACGCTTCAACTCTAGTCTTACCATCTTGTTTATAAGGTAGGAAAAACATAATTCCCTATTTCAATAATACATTACAATTGCGAATCTATAGACAATATTTCCCTGACATTGGTATGCCATAGCATTTTTTCCTTCACCTAAATTAAAATTATCATCATATTTGAATATATCAATAAACCATCCTATTTAAAATGACAAGATATAATAATTACCATATTTAAAATGACATTTATTAAAGCAGTGTTTAAAAGGGACCCTATATAAAGATAGTTAAATATCACATCTAAATATCCACATTAAAAGTACAAAAGTAACATCCTAATTAATTTATCAGCCCTAATGTCAATGTAAAATAACATCACCTTGATAATTACATCATAATTAAATACATCAATAAACAAGTAACTTCATATTGAAAATTTACAATACCCTCACATATTTAAAAGGGCAATAGGTAAAGATAACCATATTAAAATGACAACAATTCAGAAGGACATTCTTTTCAAGATAATATAATAAAGTTAAAAATATTAAATACATATCAAATATTAAATTCATATTAAATACTTCAATAACCAAGTATCTTCATATTGAAATTGTACAATACCATCACATAATTAAAAGGGCATTAGGTAATGATAACCATATTAAAATGACAACAATTCAGAATGACATTCTTTACAAGATAATATAATGAAATTAAAAAATGGCAATATTTTTGATACCAATGATTAAAATGTTGTTATGTAGGAGGGCTTCATATTTCCATATTACGAAGACCAAATTGTCTTTTTCACTACTTAAATGAATTGTAACTGAAAATAAAATTAACCTTAATAATGATAAAGGAAATTATTTCTCCACTGCTTGGATAGTCGGTAACTGAAAACGAAATTAGAAGTAGACTTCTTACAGCAGCGAATATTAATAAACAGACCTTTATTATTAACTGAAAATGAACGTAAAAAGCCCTTCCGTACACAGCAACAATCACGCAAACGGAAATATAACCACTCATTACGAATTAAGGAGGTCTATCAGCAGATTTTAAAACACTCGTTACGCCTCAAGAAAAGGGAAACTAAACTGCAAAAGTTCCAGGCATCATGGCACACCTATGACTGGCCATAGTAGAACATCTGAACCAAGGTTAAGTTGCCTAAAATTAACATCTGCCCATGAAATCTGCCACCCTTCACACAGTCACTTCATCAACCCTTACTGTCGTGGCAATGAAGAGGTCCCTGCTAGGTGCAGAGAGAATAACTACGAGGGAAGGTAAGTTTTTATTTTTATTTTATTTTATGGTAAGGCAGAGAGGTACGTCGAGTGTTGTAGTAAAGGGATAATGGCTTCACAATTTAAGTAAATGGGCCCTATAGTTTAGTAAAAAGGGCGATTGAACAGAAATCAGTTAATAATAAAAATAAAAAAAACAATCATGACAGCAGCGACTCAGCATATGAACAATCCTAACAGCAGCAAAATAAATGTAATCTGGTGGGCGCAGGAAAAGGGATTTACCCAAGGCTGAAACGATAACTTGCCAAATGCAAGGGAAACATAAATTACTAACCAAATTAAGTCATGTCCCCGCAACCCAACGAGTATTCAAGACTGTCATAACTGCTCGCATGCAATGGAAAGTATACATTAATGGTCCAGCTTTAATAAGTTCGGTTTCAAATAGAAAATACTATATCTAAGACATCGGTCATTCCCCAAATCGCAAACCAAACGCATCCTACGCCTTCAATCGCAACCAAATCACAATAGTAATAAAGCACACCCCAACCAAATCGCAAACCAGTCGTAACAGAAATAAGGCACACCCATGTATGAAGATGTCTGAACAGAAAAGCTCAAGATTCAAAGCATTTTTTTTATGAAGTATAACAACTATGTACGACACTTAGAAGAGGATGAACAGTCCTAATCCGTCCAGGACAGTTACCAACTATGTAACACGCTCAGAAAAGGATGCGTAGGCCTACGTCTAGGACAGTTAGATGCAAATGCGAATAGGCGTTAAATTGTTTAAGTATTTCCTTTTGTGCGTGCGAAGGATGACATAAATTTATTGACACTGAAACCAAATCAGTGTGAATATATGTATTTTTTTTTAGTCGGTAAAGGCGTGCAAAATTCTATAAATATATGATCCTGCAACTAACAAAATCGATCAGATTATTAAACGCACCAAGATTTTTAACAATGCTCAGAACAGGTATCAGGATTAATCAACGCAGAACCAAAAGAGAAAAATGAAAGGGAAGGATGCTCGGTCTGGAAGAGCACTCGCTACGACGCATCCCAACAATAAATAAAACTCCCAATAGAACAATCGCCTATTTGCATACTAAACGCCCCATTCTAACAGTGGCGAATTTGCCCAATAACCGTTGCAAAAAAATGTCCAACATCACCGTGGAAAAGATGCCCAAGGACAGATGCAAGAATGCCCCAAATGCACAGGGGCAAAAACGCCCCAAAACAAAAAGGAAAACGTAGCTCATGACTACCCCACTATATAGTAAAGAAAAAAAAACACAGACCATTATGTAAAATGTTGTTAAAAAGCGCCCAACTGTCATGTAAAAGAACGTAGATCATGAAGCCTTTAAACTCAGATAAAAAAAACACCCAAGGATATCAATAAAACGCAGAGCATTAGTGCCTTCAAACTCAGATCAAACGCCCCAACGCCTTGCCAGAAGATAACGAATTGACGGAAGATAAATTGAAATGCCAGGTTAAATTGATTGCCAGAAGATAAACAATTTTCCAGAGGTAAATGAATTGCCAGGTTGAACGTTTTAGATTTGCCAAAACTAGTTTTCTTTTCCCTTTTTGAAACCATTAATAAAGACGAATCGTCAGAAACAATTTAACAGTAACCATTTATAAGGCGGAATTTCCAAGAAAAAGTTTTTCAGCAAGACATCAGAAACATTTTAACACTAACCGTTTATAAACAATTTTTCCAGAATTAAAATCATACCGTAGCCACTCGCCCGCTTCGGAAGACATCTCTCACTCCGTGCTGCATCCCGCGCTCTGTGCCACGTCCCACTCGTCGACCGTAGAAGGCTCACTGGTACCTCCCAGCCAAATGCTAGGGGTACTCTGCTTCCCCCTTATCCCCCCGAGCCACAAAGGGGCCACACAAGAACCAGAAATAACACTAGCTTCTCAGCTCGCCTCCATGGCGGAGCTACCACTCCAACACAGCTGAGATAGACCCAACTCCTCACAAGAAATCCATCAAACCACAGTTCGACAGCGTAACGTTATGCTAACCATTCCCCCTTTCTTCCTTCCTTTCCCTTTCTTTTATAGAAAAATGAGACCCGCCTACTTTCCTAATCATTAATTAATTAATTTTTAATGACAAACCTCTAAACAATCTCCGCTGTCCAAGTGTCACTCATCCCTAGGGTTCTCCAATAATTAA